>JANQAP020000177.1:2778974-2792306 GCA_026874005.2 Erythroxylum coriaceum
CACCGAAACCTCTCTTCTTCTTTTCTTTTCTCTTCTTTCTCTACCATTCACGTTTTTCACTCTCCTAAGATACAAGACTACAATTCCTTTTTCCCAATGTACCCTTAATGAGTCCCAAAAGTCCACTTTACCCTTCCTTATAAGCTTAAGCTCTTTTGGTACTTAAGTTACATGCCAAATATGCCCTCAATTCATTCTCATGCATTTATTCCATGAACTATTATGCTTAATTTAACGAAAAAAATTTTTAGGGGTCAACATTTTCATATACAACATATTCATTATGAGTTGTTATATAACATACCCACTGTATATTAGTTATATATTCAAAATCAAAATTTTCATAATACACTTGAAATTAATTTAACCATTACATTGTTAAAATTCAATACAATATCCTTATAACATAATTACAAATAAAAAGTACTACAACCATAACTAATCCTATTACAATGTTCATTAACATACACTTCATTTCTTTTTTTTCTTTTCTCAATAAATGTACTTTCTCTTTTGGACGATTCATTTGTTCTTCAAACTCCTTTGTTGTGCTTCTTTGAACCTTCTTATTTATCATTGATAATTCACTCCTTAAATTTTGAATCACTTCAACAGCTCTCTTAGTAAATTCTTCATCGAATCATTTGAAAAACTTGCATCTCCCAACCTAAAACATTCGATTTCATTAAAAATATACCTTAAACACAAGTTTATCATTCAACTTCATTAATCAAATAACAATAAATTCTCACCGAACAATTAGGGCATCCATAAAACCTTCAGCCAGTATTATGATCAATTCATGAAATCCTCAATAGGGCCTTTAGCCCGCAATAGCAAAAGATATTGCCTGACTTTGAACTCACTATTGTATTAGTCAATAATAATTATTCCATCTGCATATTTAAAAGATGATAATAAGATAATATATGATTGGGTAAAAATGCATTCTATTAACTATGTCATGAAAACACGTATAATTTGAAAACGAAGTGTCATATGTTTATCAACAATCACTCGAACTATTTCAATGCCTATATCAAAGAGGTTCAAGACAAACTTATCTTAATCGTGAGAGAAGTTTTGAAATTGAATGTATTTCAATTATGAGAGATTTTCTGATATTGAATACATACAATTTGGACAACATTTGGAAAGAGCAGCAATATGTTTAAAGAATAAAATGTAGTGGATACGCAACTAATTTCAACAATTGAACAACACAAAGAGGTTTTACATCTTTTGCTTACTCTTGGTTTTGCATTCTTTATATTAGTTAGCATATGTTTAGATGGCATCTCTTAACTAATTTCATGATGCTATGAGGTGAATAAAAGGAAAAGACTTAGAGGTATCCAAAAAGGCGTGCAAATAAATACATAAAACATTTTTTCAGTTTAACATTGTTGACCCACTATAGATGCCTATCTACCTGTGTAGAGTTAGTCACCTTTTGTCTAAAGCTTATTAGAAAATATGCCTATTTACTAATTGCAACTATATCTGGCATGTTTCTAAGGTTGCTTTACATAAGAATTTAAAGTTTGAGCTATTTTTCAACTAGGTATAATGCAGTTCCCATGAACCATCTAATATTTATGGGATTCATATGTTCGATCAACAATTTGATATTGCGCAATACCTATTGGGTGTTCCGTTTCTTTAAAATAAGAAAGGCCACCAAATTTAATCATACTAACCTTGTTAGTTAACAAAAAAGTCGATTGTTGATATTTTAGATGTATTACCTTATCCATTGTTAGGATTGATAAACAAAACAAAAAAAACCAAAATTCGACTCTAAAAAATTGGTATATTGTTGACTTAACCGAAACCTTTTCATTATAATCAATGAGGGAGGGTCAGAGGGATTTCAAAGAAAGGGTAAACAAAATGCAGCAGGTGGGATCGTTTTGTTTACGAGTAGATTAATTATCTGCTTAAGAAAACTTTAAGGTTTAATTAAAAGGTGGGTCCCACATTTAATAATAAAATAACAAATTTTCTTTTATTTAATTGAAATTTGAGTCCCACCTTGCCACGTCAGCGTTAACTTGTCACATAAAGCATACTAAAATAATAAAAATTGTTTTACAATTGTCAAGTGGACCCGACACTTAATAGAAGAGTTTGAATTTTCTATTAAGATGGGGTCAAAATTTAACTTTTTTAAATATTAAGATTGTAATTGTTCACTCTAAAATATTAGGGTTAAATTTGTCTATAGGTGAAAAAATTAAGACCAAAAGTAACCCTTTTACCAATTTTTTATATAAGAATAACCCTTTTTTATTAAGTACGTGTGTGCAAATAATGAAAGTATTATTTGTCATTCATTGAAAATAGTAACTTCCGTTTATAGAAAATAATGGTAATGTCTCTTGCCAATTTTGGAGAATAGTAGCTTTAGTTTATAAATTAATCTGTCATTAATATTTACAAAATAGTTTTTAACGGAATTATACAAGTTATTCAAACATTTTAATATAATAATCCTATAGTCTTGTTTGGTGAATGACTTATCAATCATTTGTTGGAAGATTAAAAGGTTTTAGTTGTTTAGCCATGTCAAACCGTTGATAATTATATTTAGTAATCAGCTAATTGAATTGGCAAATTAAGCGTTTTCTTCAGGTGATTAAAAGGGACTAAAAGACTATTATATCCAAAAGTTATTATAAATTACTCAAAGAAATAGAGATAGAGATAGAGATAGAGATAATAAGTTTATAATTTAAATTTGATATTTTTAATTTTAATTTTTGAAGTTAAATTAATATCATATTTAAGTTAGAATATACAAAGAGTTATCATTTCATTATATACGTCTTCTTTTAACTTTGAAATGATAATGTTAACTTCTTTTGTTCAATCTAAATTCTTATGAGAATATTCAAATAAATACTAAGATATAATACTCATGTTTTTATAAATTCTTTTTTTAAGTCATGTCCTTATAAGTCATTTTACATATAAACAATTAATACTAAATAGTTAATTTTATCAAACATCTTTAAATAAACAGTTGATGTCATCTACAAGTCAAATCAGCTATATTAATCTACTAGCTCAATCGCTGATAGAATCAGCTAATAGCTAATGCAATCCGTTAATTGCCAAATAGATAGATTGCTCCGTACTCATATTATTTTCTCTCTTATCCACGAATACATTGACAAGTCCTTTTTTAATTATCCATTAATCTTAAACCAATCGGAGTCTCATAGTTGTGTATATCTTTTGAAATAATTATGCTATTTTGAATATACTTTTCCCATTTGTTTACCCAAATACTATTATGTTATAACATGTTATTCATTCCATGTATCCTAAAAGACTTGACTAATAAAGTTCTCAAGTATTTATTTTTTGAAGTAACTAACTAAATTGAATGGTATGGGAACTAGTCTTTAATTCTATCACTTAGTCAATATAACTGCACGACTAATTACTATAAAATAAAAAAAAACATTACTATCTTAATTAAGCTAACACTATGGACATATATTTATATAAATTTATTCTCTTTTCTAGTTTTAGATAAATAAATCAAAGACTATTTAAAACATGTGTTACATAACTATAAAAATATAAATTTAGTGTTAGACATTTTTGCCCCTAAGTGCAATTTTGTCAATTTCCCATTCAGTGGATAGATATTAATTGTAATTTGGTTTTTAAATAAATTATTGGTTAAGTTACGTAATTTGATCCAGATAAAGATAATAAAGTGGCCCAAAACATAATCTAAATTAATGGGTCGAACTTCGGGTAAAAAATAGATCCCTTTTAGTATGGACCTGGTCCATATCGGCCTTGTCAAGGGGAAGTCCGATATGGAAGTTATATAAATAGATTATGGTCTCTTGCAGTTGCTCATATCAATCGCGAGCATAAGGAATCTCTGACCCGTAAAAAGAGCTAGTCTTTTGAGAAAACTGCAGAAAGACCTAGATCACGTGCTGGTGAACGTTTTCTATAAAGATCCTGGGGAGATTCGAGCTCGTTTAGCAGCCGGAAATAGTTTCAGAAAACGGGATGGAACTGAAATTAAGTATTCCGCATTTATTCATTTTTAATCCTTTTAAGACCGATCCTGGATACGTAATAAAGTCTGTTCTACGTATTACACGTGGTATCAGAGCGATTACGTGATCTGATTGTCAGAAACGAAGGTTTTTTTGTTTTCCATCTCATATGGTTTTTCTCCGTTTTTGATTCGATTTACGTAAATAATTACATAGAAGTGGTATACATAAGATTAGCCATGCAAATCAGGTCAAAAATAGGCCAAACGGAGCTAAAAAGGGACTCTGAGACACCGAAAATTATCTCCAGCATAGGAGCTGGAGAAGACGTCGGGCGCCTGCACATGCCCGATGCCGCTACAGTGACGCAGTAACGCGTCGTACAGATGGTTCATGCGTTCCTGCCGCGTTGCGCCAATGGGAGCGCGACGGGTGTAGAGACGCGACCTACGCTCCAACCGGTATGGGGAAGCGAGCGCGTGCATTCTTCCATGTGGCAACGGCCGATGAAGGACGCATGTCGGCGCGTGTCGCACAGTAACCGCTAGTCTGTGGGTGGGCGGGGGGTGATGTGCACGTGCCAGACGCATCTGGCACGTGACTACACACACACTCAAAAGGGTTGCCATGTCAGCGGATGAAGTGGCTCGGCTGACGTCATGTTGACGTCAGCAGTACGGATCCTGCTACAGTGAATTTAAAAAAACACATAAAATTTTCAGATTTCCTGTAAGGGTACCCTGGGGAGTTTTGGGTCAGTTTCCGAGTCCGGAAAATTTATGAAGTGATTTTTTTCCATTTTTTTGAATTTATTACATTAGTAATAAATTAAAGTTTAACTCCAGAAAAGGGATTAAGGTATTCTGAATCTGATTTTGAGTGAATTTTCATGCTTCGGACATCACATGAGGGAGATACTTCAAATTTTCGTGTCTTAAGTCTCATATATAGGGTTCGGGATAGCATGATAGTCAATCAGAAAAGGAATAGAGACATTCTAAAGCCATTTTCGAGTAAATTTTCATGCAACGAACTTGCCATAAGGGAGATACATGAGATTCTTGTATCTCGGACGGTCGGTTCGGTATCAAGTAAGACACGATAGTCACTTTACTGAGATTTTTCTTTTACGAAAGTCTCAAATGAAGTTTTCAGATAATGTCTTCAGCACGAGTGTGTGACAATGAGACTGCGCATTCAGGTTTTTCATTTATTGAAGTCACATTGTCACATATCATATGCCCATAAAGAATGTGAGGATAACATACAGTTGTATCCCTTGCGTTAGTGGACTTTCTGGGATACTGATGAGAATGTAGTCACCAAAGTGACCTTTCAAGTCAATATTTTATATTGTTCTATTTACATGTTGGGGGATATCTCTGGCTTTATGTTTGGTTATTCTACCCAAAAGTGTTAGCCTTACATAACGTTTTGAGATGATCATAAAGGCATTAGATGGAGGAAAGCCGTTGCTTTAACGATCTATTCACCCAAAGGTGGTAGTGTCGTGAGAGTTGATGGTTTGCACTCTGATCGCTTTTTATGTGGAAGTCTAATTGCATATATTATGTATTAAGCCCAAAGGTGTTTCATAATATGTGTGATCGGATTTTCAGGAAAGATACTGTTTAATGGCTTCGAGTATCACTATTATCCTACATTTGTGCTAATCTAATCAAAGTTACTAAAGAGTTACCTTTTCAGTTAATAAAATTAGTGTCACCATTAAAACCCTGACCGGTTTTGATACAAAGGAATAAACTGAGGATGTATTGAATGCTATGGAAATAGCTAAGGTTAATATGGCCATACAGATACATAGGCCACCTTCACCTACATCCATGAGCTCGAAGGCTCATAAAGCAGCCTTTAAAGCTCAGGATCGGGCTGACAGGTTATGTCTAATGACTATTAAAAGATCCGTAACTAACCATCTGTTTAGAGAACTTCCGCACACAGACATAGCACAATAACTTCTTTAAAATGTCTCCTAGAGGTATGAAGTCTCATATATTATTAAGACAAGTGCCTTGAATAAAGAATTATTCTCCATAAGGTATACGAGAAAAAGGGGAGTATGAAGAACATATCAAGAATGATCCATCTTTACAGTAGATGTTAGACATTTCTTTTCCTAATGTCTTCATAATTCACCAGACTCTGAATACACTCCATTCAGAATTAAGTATTCTAGTGATGACATATTATTCGCAGGATGAGGAGTGGGACTTTGATGCTTTAATTTTCCATTGTGTTGCTGAGGAGAAACTCAAATTCAGATGACTTCTTAGCTTGTCAATTTATGAATCTGATTTGCGATAATCGCATAAGTACTTTGTGGCTATATAGTGGAGTGTCTGATCAAGGTGCTTCCACAATGCATGGATTCATATCTAGGATAAAGCCAAATTAAGGAAAGGAGGAACTAATGGTTGACAGCAATGAAGAATTAGAAGTAATGTCCATAGGGGATGTATATACTAAATCTTGTAGCAAGGTTCATTTAGGTTTTTACACGACATATTTTATATATGATCTTTGGATCAATCTGGACAAAGAAGTTGATGTCTTGTATTTAATACTTCTTTTATATAGTTGTGTTTAACGCAAAACATAATGGTACAACTTTCTTGTCATATGGTTTGTATAGAATATGTCTTATCCCGAATTAGATATATGCTTCTTCATATCTTATTGAGCAAGTCATAAAATAAAGGATCCTGATGAATGAAAAGTCGTCATGGTGTAACCTAAAATTTTAAGCCACATTTCCAGAGCTAGGGAGAGATTGATTAAGGAAGCATTCTCTCAATTCTAGATTATGATGGTCTGGGAACATATGTTGACTATTGCAGGGGTAAGTTGACTTCTAAGGATATTGAAGTCAACTCGTGCTTCTAACTTATTGAATCTGATACATAAAGATATCAGAAGACCTTGTATAGTTGCATTGTGCAATTCCAAAAGTATTCTGACATTTGTCATGGTTATTCCCATTACAATTATGAGTTCTTGTTTAAAGACTGAAGGTTGAGAACTAATTGGAAAAATCCATTCAGAATGTCAGATTTGACCATAGAGGAGAATATCATGGCGAACATGGTATTTCGAGACTTTAAATGGCCTGTTTGCCAGTTATATAGAATTGGTTGGGATAGTGACTTGATTCACTATACCGGGTAGTCTTGAGCAAAATGGTGTACTGCCGAAAGGCATAATCGCATCCTAAAGGACTTGAAAAAGTCAATGCAGAACAAGACTAATCTACCTAATAATCTAGAAGTGTGAAAACTCAGCCTTACACACATTTGTTTATAGGGCTACCCTACCGAGCTAGTATAATCCTTATAAAGAAAAATTGCATACTCATTGTGCTCATTGCTATTTAGTAAGATATCCTGACCACTCTAAAGGCTACAGATTTTACTGTAGAGAAGGAGGGAACAGAATAGTGGAATAACTAACAGCTACGTTTTTGAAATACGATGTCTATGATGGTTGGCTCTTTGATCCTTGGGATGATAACAGGGTGGATACTACAGTTATTATGTATCTACTACTCATACAGTTAGATCCGGTGGATTTAGATTTTTGTACCGTACCTGTATAGGAACAGGAACCCATACCTGTACACATAGAGGTTTCTAAGGGTACAATATCTAATGTAGTTATGAAAATCCACCAGAGTGAGATGACCTATTATTCCATCTGATATCATAATCTATTAGGTTAATAAGATTATGATATTAGACATATTAAGATCCAGTTACTTTTTCAGAAGATGTTTCTGTACCCGCAACAAAATTGTAGTAGGTTGCAATGACTGATGAGATGCAAGCCATAAAGCATGGTAAGGTTAGGGAGCTAGTTGATTTTGTAGCAGAACTGCAAAACCGTCAGTTGTAAATGAAGTTTTAAGACCTAAAGGACTTCAAGATAAAGTTCATTAGTTTATAAACTAGCTCAATTGCCTGATGGTTCACTCAGGGATAAGCATTGATTTTCTCTCGTATCCTCGTAGGATACATTTTGATTGATTATGGCAATTTTAGCTCATGATGATGAAGAGTTACATCAGATGGTTGTCAAAACCGCTTTCCTGAATAAAGACCTTTATAAAGTGGTTTATATGGTACAACCAGAAGGATTTCAGGATCCTGATGGAACTGACATGGTTTGCGTGTTATGCAGATCAATATATGATTTACATCAAACCTCCCGAAAGCGATACCTTACAGTTGATGAGGTTGTTACTTCTTTGAGCTTCATGGAAAATAAAGTTAAAAAGATGCTTATACTATGAGATCAGGGGAAGCAAATTTATCTTCCTATTATCGCATGAGGATGATATATTGCTCACGTCAAATTAATTGACCATGTTGTATAAGGTTAAGCAACTTTTGGTTAATAACTTTGACATAAAGGCCTTGATGTAGCATCTTTTGTCCTAGGTATTTGGATTCGCCAGGACAAATCTTAACACTCATTATTCCTCTCACAGAATGCATACATTTAGTATATGTTACAAAGGTTTAATACGGTTAACTATAAACCTATCATAACACTTATCTCTTATAGTGAGAGATAATCTTTAGCACAGTGACCAAAGAATAAAGTAAAGTGAGAGGTTATGAGGAATATTCCATATTCTAGTACGGTTGATAGCCTTATGTATGCTCAGCTATGTACCAAGGAGGACATTGCATCTATTGTTTGACTGGTTGGTCAATATCTGGTTAACTCAGATGTAGACCATTGAAATTCAGTCAAGCGAGTGTTAAGATAATTAAAGGAAATCAAGGATTATATGTTGGCATATAGAAAGGTCAACAGACTAAACCTCATAGGGAATTCAGATTCAAATTTAGCTATGTTCGGATAATCGAAAGTTCACTTAAGGTTACAGTTTAAGATTTGCAAATGGTATAATGTCGTGGAAGAGTGTGTCAACTAGACACGGGTGGCTTTCTCGACTATACATGCAAAGTGCATGCTATAGGGCTGCTTCGCAGATAGTTTAGCTAAGAAATTTGATTTATGAGTTGTATGTGGTTGACTCAGTGGCTAAACTCATTCAGTTGTAATGTGATAATCAAGCTTCTGTGTTGTTTAACAACAACATTGAATATCACAGGATCTTAGCATTTTGAGATGAAATTCTTGATCATGAAATAGTTGATACGAAAAGGTGACATTAAAGTTTGGAGCATTTAAAGATTGTGGAACTATAAGTCAATTCTTTAACTAAAGGACTTTACCCACTTGTGTTTGAAACATAAGTATACAGTATGGGTGTTTTAAAGTTCTTAGACACTGTTAGTTAAAAGATCGTTATGTTTGCTCCACGTACATTTGTACGTTTTGATATATTATGATGGTATAATGATTCATCTATAAAGATGATCATCGGTTATCCTCAGTAATACATGTTATCATACATTGTTATAATATGTATTAAAGCCTTAAGATTTGTGTTGATCTTAAGCATGTTAAAGGTTATTGGGCATATATATATAGATTGACCTTAAGCCTATATCAATAGACACATACAGTTTTATATGGATATATCCTTAAAGTTTCATATGACATAGGGGATATAAGTTTTTAATCCTATAAAGATTCTCTAATGCTGTTTAGCATTCAGTTGGAGAGCATAAATGTTTTCTCTAATGTTGTTTAGCATACGGTGAGAGGAAACAAGTTTTCTCTAATGTTGTTTAGCATTTGATGAGAGAAAACAGGATTTCTCTGATGGAGTTTAACAATGCAGTTTGGCATAAAGTTGGAGAAATCGAGACCTATAGACGAAGATGATACATATTAGATCATAAAGGTATCATCATAGTCTGCCACACTTCATTTTCCCATTCATGTTAGCAAGGTATTAGGTATTCATGATTGTATTGGATCTGTGTCACACATGACACATGTATTTGATACTTTTTGGTATCAAAAGCCTTGCATGACAGAATGTAGGACTTTTATTATCTTTGGATCAAATATTTTGTTTTTATACTTAGTCGACTAATACAACAGCGTAGCTTAACTGAGTTTTTAAACTATTTTTAAAGTTGAGTCAAATATGCAATTAATAATTGTCCAAGGGGAGATTGTTAGAAATTTTTGCCCCTAAGGGCAATTTTGTCAATTTCTCATTCAGTGGACAGTTATTAATTGTAATTTGATTGTTAAATAAATTATCGGTTAAGTTATGTAATTTGATCCAAATAAAGATAATAAAGTGGCCCAATAAATGATCTAAACTAATAGGTCGAAGTCTAGGTAGAAAATAGATCCCTTTTAGTGTGAACTTAGTTCGCATTGGCCTTGTGATGAGAAAGCTCGATATGAAAGCTATATAAAAAAGTTATGGTCTCCTACATTTACTCATATCAATCGCGAGCATAAGAGATCTCTGACTCGTTAAGAGAGCTTTTATTTTGAGAAAATTGCAGAAAGACCTAGACTACGTACCGTTGAACGTTTTCTATAAAGGTCCTGAGGAGATTCGAGCTCGTTTGGAAGCCGGAAACAGCTTCAGAAAACAGGATGGAACCGAAATCAAGTATTCCGCATTTATTCGTTTTTAATCCTTTTCCGACCGATCCTGGATACGTAATAAAGTCTGTTCTACGTATTACATTTAGATTTTATAATACTATTCATGTCTACCTTAATCATATTCTTTTGCATTCAAGTGATTTAGAATTTAATTAGATTAACATTTCAACTATGAAAAAAGATATAATAACTACAACTTTTGTTTGTCCGTTCTCAAGGTTTGTCTACGCTAGACACATATGAAATTAGTGACAATTTACGACCTTTGTCTGTCTATTGTCATATCTACTTGGCTAAAGTGGATAATGAATTGTTTTAGGCGTCACTCTCTAACAAGGTGGAGTTGCACTGGCTTCAATTGTCATGAGCCCCAATTATTCCATTTAATACATACAAAAAATATAATTAAATATACAGTACAAAATTAAACTGATTTTATAAAATTGACATACATATTTTTCGCAAGTTAAATGTATATCATTTAACTAGTTAGGTGAATCGGCCCACCTGTGAAGCGGTTCCGTTTATATTGTTCTATGTGTGCTATCCGATCTCGGCCTTTCCATAAGTAAGAAAGAGAAAAACAATGAGCGGGCGAAAATTATCTGTCAAAATCAGTTGAATTTTTTATTCCAGATCTCGAGTCTTCACAAATCACGTGCCGTCCGGTGCTCTTTTGTCCAACGTAATAATTATTTGTATAGATAACGTCGCCAAATGAATCCAATCCCAGCCCACAAAAAATCCGACAAAGACTAATAAAAGATTATGATAATCGTACAGTATAAGATTTTCTTATAGATCTTGAGGCCCCGCTCCTCTATTTTGTTCCTAGATAAACCCATCTCTTAAAATAAAATAAAGATTTTATTAAATAAGTTAAGAACAACCCAATTCAGTTCCTTCCGAACTGAACCCTAGGCGGTTCAAATTCAATAGTAGAGCATATTTGTTTGTCGAGATACAACTTGAAATTGAAATTTTATTTGAGAGAGTTTAATTTAGTTGAAATATTTAAAAGATAATTGGTTGAATGTATAAATAAAATAGAATTTTTAAACAGGAATTAAATTGAAATTTTTATTATAAATTATTTATTTGTTAAATAACCAATTTGAATATAATTTATAAATTAATATATTTTTATAATTTTATTTATAACTAAACATAATTATAGGTCAACCTAAAGAGCTTTTCAATAATTATTTGGAAAATCGCTAATATATACCAATATAAAAATATATAAAAAATTATACAATACATATATATAGATATATCATTACGTCATTATTGAATACATATATTTCTACATATCAACGTGGTATATATCCATTAGTTTAGTTGATGGGTTCCGCGGGAACTTAAGCCAAGTTTAAAGTATGTCGTGTCGTTCGCAGAACAGTAGCAGAGTCGAAAAACAAAAGATTACTAGACATTAGCAAAGGCGTGGTGGGACTGGGAGGGATTAGATGAGGGGACTTGATTGATTCTCTGTGTCGCTAACTTAATATTAATTTTGTGTAATTTTATTTTAACTATTTATTTATATAGGATCTATTTAAATAGATAATTAAGTTAGAATAGTATAAAATTGGCATTGAATTAGTGGCACAAAATATTTAGGGTGTTAGACGAGCGCTCCACTGGAAAAGGACACGCGTAGAAATTAACGTACGCAGAAGGGTGCAGTGGAGCCAAGGGAGGACTGGTCACATCAACGTCGCTTTTGTCTAATCAATTTTTTGTTTCATTTCATTATTATTTTTAAAAAACTTCTTCTTTGGCACCCACCATTCCTTGCACGCCCTTATCTTTGCTTTATTTAACCGACACGTGTCCAAGACTTAAGTCTGAGAATCTAGCATATGAATAAATAAGAGATTCTTTTTATTTTGTTTAGGTTTTTTAACTTATATATTACAGGAATCAAAAAAGAAAAAGCAGACTTTTTTATTGACTAATTGGATTTATTGGTAAATTGGGTTTAATTATATTTATATTTATAGGATTGAATTAAATTCGATTTATATTATTTAGAATAAATTTATAAATATTATAATTGAATTTAATTATATTGTTTGGAACGCAATAAAAATGAATTCAACTACTTTATATGACTTTTTTTATCCTTAACTAAAAATAGTATGTAATCAATATGTGTGTGTTTTGTAGTAATTCGTATATTTATGATGTGTATATTTGGGAAAAGAATTTTTAATGTTTTGAAAAGAATTGACTCTTTAATTGAGAATTCAATTCACATCACTTGAGATCTGACTTGAATTCATAAAAAAAATGAGATTCAATTACGTGGTTAAATTTAAGTCATCTCTTTTTTAACATTCTAAAAGCATAAACTGAATTCAATTACATAAAATCATAAATGTTATGTATTCTTTTGGAATATTATTTTTCTTGAAACGATAACATTCAAAAAAATAAGGAATATAATAAAATATATAACCTTACTTTTAAAATAGACAAATACTTGTTTATTTCCCCTATCATCCACCGCCCAGGAGAGCAGATGAACAAAATTTTCTCTTAAGAAACTCTAAAGGTTTTTCTTCGACAAAATTAGAAATCTGTTAGATTATTAAATTTATATTATTAAATATTAAATACAATTATATATAATATTATATATATATATATATATATATGAGCAGATGAACAAAATTTTCTCTTAAGAAACTCTAAAGGTTTTTCTTCGACAAAATTAGAAATCTGTTAGATTATT
>JANQAP020000177.1:2825436-2837946 GCA_026874005.2 Erythroxylum coriaceum
TGTATAGGGTTTGATATTGTATATATTCGGATGGTTTTGTAAAGCTACAATGTCAGTTTGGTTTTTATGAAATGAAACAATTTGATTTTATAATTTGGTCACTTTTATATATAATAGTTGATGCCATGATTAAGTTGGATATGTATTTGCTCTGACATGCCATTATTATAGATTATATGCTAGAATGTCCATTGGGTGTTCCGGCATGTAATTTATGGTAGTGGGGTGTTAGAAATTCTCCCTCATTATTCCAAGCAAAAATGAATGAAATGTTCTAACTAGTTCTATGAAAATTTGTACTCATACTTTTTGATGATATCCTAATCTACTACTCTTCTTGAGAACTTCACTTTCAACATTTGGATCAAATGTTAGGAATTATGAAAGCTAATTCATTTTTTCCAAATCATTCAAGTGTGATTTTGGACAATCTTTTTTGGCATATTTGGGACATCTTGTTTTGATATTTAAAGAGGCTATTGACCCGAAGAAGGTGATGGCTATTCAAAATTGGCATACTACTACCAATATTAAGCAATTACGAGGTTTCTTAAGCCTCAATGGTTGTTATAGCCATTTTGTTGCTCAATATGCTCATATTGTTGCACCTTTGACATAATTATTTCATAAGGATGCCTTTGTATAGAACCTTGAAGCTGATGCTACTTTTAGTGCTTTGAAAATTGCACCTATGAACACATAGGTTTTAAACTTTCCAGACATCTCTAAGCCTTTCATAGTTCAGATTTATGCCTCTGAATTAGGAATTAGAGTTGTCTTATCCTAAGTAGAGCATCCCATTGCCTATTTTAACAAACAACTTTGCCCAAAACTTTAGGCATCTTTAACTTATATTCAAGAATACATGTTATAACTATAATTATAAAAAATGGTAGCAATACCTCCTCGGGACCAAGTTTATTGTCCAAAATGGCCATCAGCCTCTAAGATCTCCCTTAAGTTAGACAATCTAGAACCCAGAGCAACAACAGTGGTTAAGTAAGCTCTTGGGTTTTGATTTTGAAATAGTATATAAACCTGGTTCTGATAATGGACCTCTTAATGCGATGTCTCAGTTATTAGAAGGTTCTTAGCATGCTTTATAAGCAATTTCTCAACCAATAATTTCTTTCCTCTCCACCTTATGAAAATTTTACCCTCTATGTCTTTGTTGAAGTTTATTATAGAGAGCCCTGAAGATTTTCCTGACTAAAAAATCGAAGATGGTCTGGTCCTTTCTAAAAATTAAAGTTTTGTTCCAGTTGATTCAGCTCTCCAATAACTCATTCTTTAAGCATTCTATAGTTCTCCACTGGGTGATCATGTTGGAGCAGAGCACATAATGACTCGAATTACAACAACATTCTATTGACCCAATATGTGCAACGAAATTCAGAATATGTAGCTAAATGATCAGTTTGCTAATAAGTTAAACCAGTAAATACTGCTCCTTAAGGTTTACTACAACCACTTTTGATCCCTCATAAAGTGTGAGATTGTATTTTCATGGATTTTATAACATAACTACCTCTTTTGCATAGAAAAAAAGTTAATTTTATAGTTGTATATTGTTTGTCTAAATTTGCCCATTTTATTACATTAGGCACTTATTTCACTCTTGCAAGTTCGACTGATGTTTTTGTTGAAGAAATTTATCAACTACATGGGTTTCCCTCTAGTATTGTCTTTAATTGTGATCTTTAATTCATGAGTAATTTTTGAAAAGAGCTATTTAAATTTCATCGTATATGCTATCTACTAGTAGAGCCTATCACCTACAATCTGATGGATAAGAAGAAGTTGGTAACCATTGTTTGGCAGACTATTTACATTGCTTTGCTATTGATAACCACAGTCTTGGTTCAAGTTTCTCTTTTGGGTGGAATTCACAATACTTCTTTACATTCAATAATCAACATGAGTCATCTTGAGGCAAGTTATGACATTTCTCTTTTATCATTTCGTGAACTAGAGAACTAGAAAGAATTGAGAACCAATTCTGGAGTCATCACCTATGTATCCATAATTGATTATGTTTAAAGGACTTCAAATTTTGCCTTAATAAATGAGTTATTATCTATATGATCTCAATTACTCTTTTAGCAGCAATCTAATCTACAACGAGCTCAACTATATATATGACAACAAGCTAATGTACATAGAACTGATCGCAAATTTTAAGTGGGAGATTAAGTTTTTATTGAACTCTAACCATATGGACAAACTAATATTGCTCATTGTCGATCCAACAAATTGGAAAAATGTTATTATGGTCCCTTTTGCATCCCATAACACATTGATACTATTGCTTACCGCTTAGATTTACCTATCACCTCTCAAATCCATAATATGTTCTATATATCCCTCTTAGAATAATGTCATGGCCATCCTACTTCTTGAAAACTTTCCATCCTATTGAATTTGTTGGGTTGAATTCTTTCTTAATTCCTGAAACCATTATGGATTTCATAAAGTACTTTAATGTGGCAAGTTTATTCCTCACCTTTTAGTACAGTGGCAATCTCAATCTCCAACTAAAGTTACGTAAAAGCCACTTGCTGAATTTGAACAAGATTTGTTAGGTTTCAACCTTGAGAAGAAGGATAATTTGGAAGGAGAAGGCAATGTTGTAAGTTTGATTAGTGATAATAGCGTACGAAATATCTTAGCTAATGAATTAAATATATCAGTACCTCATATAGTTAAAAGAAGTAGCATGAAGACCCAGAAACCTTTAAAGCTTAAGGACTATATTTGGAATTACTGATTAAATAGGTAGCTATTTTATAAATGAAAAATATAGATTGATGAGTTGTAATATCCTACGAAAATTTACATAAGGAAAGCAATACAATAGGGAGGAATAACCCCTTATTTCATATCACTTTTCTCTTCTTTATTATTCCTCTCTTCTACTTCTCCTCCTTTTAATTTTTTTCTTCTTAATTCCTCTCTTCCTCTTAACTCTATAATGTCTCTTAGTTAGCTACAACCTATAACATTTATTGACCTCGAATCAAGTTAGATCAGGCTAGACTAGGTTAACCCAATTTAACAACCCTAATTGTTCCTTTTATTTTGTTTCTTTTTTCAGTAGTCATTTTTTCAGTAGTCATTCTCGTTCAAGCTCTACTTTTCTCGCAACACTAATAAATTTTATACAATTGATGACTGAACATTGTCATTCATAGTAGAATAGCAACACCATGAAATAAACCACCATTATAGTATAACAACAATGCCATCAAACAAGAAACTATCCAAGGCCAAAATAAAACTAGAAAAACTCAGAACTGAAGAGATTGCTGGTCGATCTACAATAGTTATTGAGAATAATTGATAACATGAACAGAGCAACTTGACCGACATAAGTATTATGGTGTGAATAATGCCAAGGAGAACATAGCATCAATGACTGTCAAGTTGACAATCCCTTTGTCAAGCGAACTAAATAGATTGATTATTGACAGAATTTTCAACAACTTTAAAATAACTCTTTAAAAAATTTTAGAATATCTCTTACAGTAACATATACAATTTAAGGTGGGGATATTATCCAAATCTTGCATGGAAAAATTAAGGCAATTAAGCAAAAATTTCAAATACTAGACCTAATAAGTAACATCATGAATTTCAGTCAGGATCCCTATCATAACAAGAAAACAACTAATTTGGGAGTGAGCTACCGAGAGATTAGTTATTTTGACTTCTAAAAGATTTGAAAGAATGGAATCCAAAATTGATCATTTAGCAAAGTCAAATAAGAATTTAGAATTTTAGAATGGACAATTAGCCAATACTTGCCATGGGAGACAAGAGTGAACCTTGAGGTTTGTGAGATAAAAATTACTATTAAAGAGTGGCAAGGAACCGATAGAGGGTAAGGAGATGAAGCATACTTAAAGAGAAGAGGGCATATTTAGTACTTTGATAAAAATAAATCTCTTTCTTTTGCTAATCACTTGCATGGTATTAATGTAATATACACTATTTTTTTTTCAAGAATTCATCAAGTAAGATGCACTAGGTTACGACATCAAGCAAAGAAGGAACATAAAAGGTAACGATGAGCAGGTGCCATAGAAGTATGAGAAGGTATGGGCATAGAACATTTCTAATATTAAAGATGTAAGGCTTTCACATAGCACCTACAATATTTTGAAGGAAGAGGATTTCGAGTTTGTTGCCTAACCTCATAAAGAAGAATAAACATATAGTCCAACTAAAATACTAAAAAATGTTTAATGAGAGATAATTCAATCATTTATTTTTACGTACAATAATAAATGATAACTTATTTGAATATTGTTGAAACTTTATTATGTACTCTTGCCATGACTTTTCTTCAACTCCTTAAAATCACCCATTGGATCCTTAAAATTTTTCTCATAAAAAACTTTTTGAGTCAATTCTAAAAGAAACTCCCTCCACCTCAGATGCTTTTAAGGTAGAATTGATACCATTTTAAAGTCATCCTAGTAAAAATTTGCTTCAATTATCTTCAACTCACTCCTCATTCATTCCTCTTCTTTTGATTTTAATTGTCCGTCAATTTCTCATTACTTGCTTACAACTTTATAAGTTCCTTAATATTTTCCTCCAATTTTCACAACTCATGTCCACATATTCTTTCTATTGTTGCAATTTCACATGTGGAGAAACATTGCCTTTTACTAATATTATTACACTAAAAACTTAAGAATGATTCAAGTCAAATTCTTCAAAATTTGGGAAGCGGGAGAGATATCCACATAGCACCTACAATATTTTGTTTTCTTTCATTTTGTTTTCTTTCAATAAGTTGCTCTTATTCAAACTCTACTTTTCCCGCAACATTGACGATACAAAGGATTATACAGCTGATGATTGAACATCACTACTCATAGCAAAACAACACCACCATGAAATAGACCACCATTATGATAGAATAACATCGTCATCAAGCAAGAAACCATCCAACGCCAAAATAAAATTAGGAAAGAAAACTGAGAGATTGCTTGTGGATCTATAATAGTTATTGATGTATCTGCAGAGAGTTGCATGCTGAAGATCGCAATGTACTTTTTTTTACTACTGTTTGTGATTGTTTCTTTACAGTGTCCTACAATCTTTGACCAAAAGGAGTAAAACAAACTATAGAGTCAAAAGAAAAAACAAAGTACATACCTACGGCTTTCCCTTTTGAACGGTTGTGGCTTACTTCGCTTTTGAAGGTATATAGAAACCAACTTTGAATATTTTCTACTTATCAGAAGCGTTTATTATCAAGGACAGGTAATCTGTAAGTCAGGCATCAGACTGAAGTCGAACCCAAAATAAAAAATCTAAGCCTGATTTGAAAAACAAACACACCCTGGCATTAACAAATATCAAATTTCCATCAGGATCGGAGATTGTATTCAAAAGAACTTAAACCCTCCAAACATGCGTCATTTCTGGTGCCTGTACAGTTCTTGATAGCTCAATATGATACTTTCCCGTAATTTTTAAGTTTTAATTTTAAGGTCGTTCAACTGTCTACTCAAATTCCATCTAATGATAAAAGTATTAATCTGCATGCCATTTCTCGTACATACGATACCGTTACGGCTTTCCTCTGGCTGGAATAATATCCATGTTCAAATAGATTTTAAAATTCATCTAATATGTGAATTCTCATTCCTAGTGATGCGGCAAGTTCACATCTAATTAAACTCTTCCCTCGGAAGATTTAAGTATGAAGTACTGGGTAATTCTCGGAGACCAAACTGATCTTGAAAATAAAGTTTGGAGGAAACCAGAAACATCATATCACTGTCCTGTGCATAGTACAGTAGATCTTTTGATCTCTGCAGTTGTACACTTCCAATTGCCTGAAATACAACCAACAATGTCTTAACTTTGGTGCACTAAGTTCCAGTTCTTGATCTATGCGAATATGCATTAACATCTAATCCAAGTCCAAAGATATACCAACACGCAATCAAATGACATTTGATCCTAACTATACCTTAATCTTGTAAATGCACCAAATAACCATTCTCTATATTGGCATCCAAGTTCCAGCCTCTAAATAGGAAAAGATTAGTTAGCTCTCGAAGTAGTGCAAAAGAATCAATATAATAGTAAAGGAATAATACCTCTCTTCAGCTTCTCTCTTCATTTCTGATATTTGCATTTCCAACTTAGTACAAGCTGCATGAATGTCCATATTTTTGAGACAAAGCTCCTTCCATTGAGTGGATAAAGCATTCAGCTCATACGCAGTATTTTGCTGATCATTCAAAGGATGAAATGTACTTATTGCATTGGAGCCCAAGATAGGGTTCAAGCAGAAAATAAGATGTTCCTATGGAACAAATCGATATAAAGCTTGAGAGCTAGGGAGTGAAGTACCTGATGAAATTTCCTTTCACGATTGACAGCTTCAATCTTTTCATTTTGTTCCTGAGCTAGTTTTTGTAATCTGGGAAAGGACAATTACATCGTAAAATCAAGAGAAGTACATGTAAATAAACATGGAAATGCAAACTAGTTAGCTGATAAATCGAAAACGAACCCTCTTATGATATCTACCCAAATGAAGAAAAGCATCAAATTTGAAAGTTTTTGAATAAATTGACATTCTGGACCACGTAATCTTGTAAATTAATACAGTTTATGAGCCTGCAATCAACTCAACTGTAAGAACAAGGATGAAAAAGAATAACCAAAAAACCAAAAGACCCACCACAGAACTGGATAATTTCATCCCATAACATTATGCATAAATGATCAACTTAACACTTAGTTCAGCTTCAAAGGACCTTTGCTAGCGTGCCACTCAAGTCCCTCTCAGAACTCATCCCACCCAGTAGATAAGGAATAATATGAGATTATATGTTTATGGATTGTTGTTAGCATAAATACTATTGCAACAGGGAATATGATCCAATTATCTTAGTCATTGCAATTGGGGGCAGAAATATTTCACTTTGGTTAGTTGAAGTAAACAAGAGACGTGTATTTTAGCTTTTTTTCAATTTTTCATCTTTGTTCAACATCAATTATTTGCAAAATTTGTGGAACGTCATTGCTGAATCCGGGTTGATGTTAGTAAACAGGGGGCAAATACCCAAAATGGCCATAATGAGAAGGGCAATTTAGGCTTAATCTTAAGTAAAGAACAAATGAAAATATCCCAGTCTAATTTAATTGATTTTTCAACATAATAACAATGCTTACGAGAAGTAACTTAAAGATGTTCATCCTGCGTGGTAAAAGAACATGACTACTTAAAGGGAGTTAGAGACCATTTTGACCATGCATCTGATATAACTACTCAAATGCTATATAAAATTCATAACAAAATGAATATGTTGGAGGCTTGAAGCCCAGGGGTAGATAACAAGATTCAAAAGGAGAAATACGCTTAGATTCATGCTGTTTCTAGAAGAACAGGCACGCCTGAAGAATGAAATGTCAATTTACTGAGGTATACAGCGAAAGAAAAATTATGTAACATGATATGTGAATATTATATACATATGAGGCAGCCATATTCCCCTTTACCTGAATAGAACTAATGGCATCCGCCCAGATGATAATAGGAAGAAAGAATGAAGGTTTTCTCAGCAATCTTTTATACACATACAGAAAGAAGATATAAATAGAATATACCATGATTTTGGAAAAAAAATAAATACCTGGACAACATTGCTTCCAACTGTCGATTGTTTTGAATCCACACATCGGGACCATATTTTGACATCAGATCTAAGTTTTCTAGCCTGCAAGCATCCACAGCATTTATCATCAGTCCTACATAAAGTTATTCTACACTGTGCATAAGAGAAGTTCATAAGGAGGGAAATATATCTGCTTTCTGATAATCAAGACATAAATTTGCAACGCTCACAAGTAAGATGATTCATAAGGAACATTAAATATTAGAAAGGATAAAAAAGGCCTATTTAACAATTTCTCAACTCCCACAATCTTACTGTCTGACAAGAAAAGAACTCACCAAGAAAAATTGGCTTGTTTCAACAGAATTCTTTGACTTCCAGCATTATTATCCCAATGGCAGAAGTTTCAAAATTTCCAAGAATTTAGTCAATGAATGAAAATGCAATCACAGACCTGATTACTTGATGCTGCAACAAGCGTTGAGCTCTCTGAAGAGCTTGCTTCCAAGCAGTTTCGTCATTCATCTTATTTGCAGGTGGCAAATCTAAGTGAGAGTACCTAGAGAAATCAAGAGAGATTGGAGGTTTCCCAGCACGCACTCGGTCATACTCTTTAGCAAGCATTGGGTAATTCTGTAATTAAGG
The DNA here is from genome assembly GCA_026874005.2 of Erythroxylum coriaceum. NCBI lineage: Eukaryota > Viridiplantae > Streptophyta > Magnoliopsida > Malpighiales > Erythroxylaceae > Erythroxylum > Erythroxylum coriaceum. Next base: position 2,833,728 of record JANQAP020000177.1, read on the forward strand.
TTTGACATCAATGGTTCATTCTTCTACCAATCATGTTTTTGTTCACACGGTGAAATGCATTTTGGACTACATATCCAAAGCAAAACTTGAAGTACTCTTGAATAACTAGTCATCACAAAAGCCTCAAATTGATATATAGCCCCTTTCAACAAAAGTTTCATACAATTATATGTCAAAATCAACCAAAGAATGCATGATAATAACAAAAACAAAATTTGAATCTCAGCACTTGGTTTCTTATTTTATTATTTGTCAGCAAACAAAGAGAACACAAAACACACTCAAACAATCAGGAAAATCCTCCCAATTCAAGGAATTGAAACAAACTTAAGCCCTTTTCAAGTATTTCTCGAGCAGTAGAACCGTAATGAGTAAAAAAATGAAAAACAATGAAAACAAAAGAAAACCTAATTTCAAAGGCAAACCTCAAAATTGAAATTGGAGAGAGGAGGCAGGTCCTTCAACAAATCGGCTGGCTTCTTGTGACTTCTACGCATCTCCTCCTCCACGAGTCGGTCCACCTCTGCCTTCACGGAAGGATGGCCGTAATCGTCGTCGATGTAGGGCAAGGCGTCAATCACTTCAGCGTTGGAGGAGAACGACCAGGGCCTGAAAGGATCCGGCGCTGCCTCCAGCATTAGTACATGGCTGTTTCCTTTTCCTGCGGCCATCGATGGCGAGCGCTGTATCTCTCCCGATCTTTTGAAGCTCAATTACTGGAAGATGACAAGCTCTGGGCTGAACGTAATTCCATTGTAATCAGTATCTGAATATTTAATGTCAGACAATTTGGTAAAATGAGTCTAATAATTCTTTTTTTAATAATAATAATTATTGTTATTCAGAGTTACAGTTAAATTATTTTCCTTATAAAAAAAGAAGGAATACAATCCAAGTGTTAAATAATTTATCATTTATGCATTTTAAAAAATCAAACACAGTTTTAATTATTCAGAATTAATGTTAAAATAAAATCAAATGTCTAAATAATGCCCTTAAAACTTGGAATTAATGAATGGATTAATCGAAAACAAATGTTAATTAAAAAGAATGAGAATCCATTCCACGGTATATATAAAAATTTGACAAGAGAACTGACAATGGTATAAATAACTCCGCCCCCCAGACACTTTTTCTAACATGGGCAAACGTTGCACTGTTGACATCACCTTTGATCTTAAGGCTTAAAAGAGTGATGTTAGCTCTGATATCATTTGTTACAAGTCTTATAAAAAAGCCCAATTTCAAAAGTTAGCTTAAAGAATAGGAGAGCTTGCAAGCTTATAAATTCCATATCAACCCTTTATTTGATATGGAATGTGAGACAATTAGACCATAACAGGCTTATTAGAGTCAAGAACACCGAACACCCAGGCAGACCCAGACCAGATCCAGTCGACTATGTACTAAGTGAAGCTCATTCTCTGAGGCAGCAAAGCAAATGGCAAATGCATAACAAGAATAATGAAGCTCCTTATTTCATCACCCCTATCATATGTGGTTAATAAAGAATTACAACAAATTGGCATATTCTCCCCCAACCTAGTGCCTTACAAACCAAACCAAAATGTTAATGAAGATACATTCAATGTTCCCTACTACTTGTCCATGAGGTTGGCATATTTGAATAAAGGAGAGTGAAGAACAGTTCTACTTCTGCTGCATTCTGGATCATTTTCATAAACCTGTTCTCACTTGGTTCTTCAAACAATGATGGACCCATCTGTGCAACTCTTGGCACCAGTCTCGCAAGCACAATGCCGCTTGTCAAACTGCCCCCAGTAACCTCAGCCCCTATTTCATCCACCACCAGTTGCAAGCAAGTATCCATGATTCTACTGAACTCCCAGCTGCAGGTGAGGATGAAGATTTAACTTTGAACAAACAACATAATTTCTTTTGAATGATATATAGCTTTTAAAGATGATGCGAGACCGAGTGCCCTTAACATTTCATTTACAGGGATACTAGCATCTTTTACCACTATCAAATAGAGATAAGGGAAGGGCTTTTCCCACTTTCTTATGCCTAGACTAGTGAGCACGAATCTTTTTTGCATCCGGTAGAAAAGAAGACTGCAGAGAGATTGACAAAAGACTAATGTTTACTCCAGTTATGCATCTACCCTCCAATGATCACCATGCGTTTACCTAAAGAATACAGTGTTCTCAATTACAGGCAGTTCTATGCACAAACACTGGAAGAAACAGCCGTGATGTATGAATAAACCTTGACATACAGTGATCATGCCTCTGGCAGCATATTACATGCATTTTACCCTCTTGATTAAAGGCCAACAAGACAACTTATAAATTGTTGCAACTCAAACATAATAAGCACAGCTCTTTTTGCCAAAGCCAATAAGACAAGCATACCTCAACAATACAGACCGTACTTCAATCATAAGCTGATCAAACTTTGTAGTTCCCAAGAGAATAGCCTCATCACTACCTGAGGCTGTAGCTTGTTTCTTGCCATCTTTAGGCATCACACAGTCCACCCACTGGTGGGGACTTCCTGTGCTCATAAATACATGCAGTATCTGCATGACTGTTTCACAAAGCATTTTGGTGTTGAAGAGATCTCCAAGCTGTTTCCTAAACAGATTAACCAAAAAAAAAAAAAAACAGCAATTAAAACCTTCAAGAGTTACTCTAGTCTCAAACAATCAGCAAAAAGTGCTAGACAGATTAGTTTAAGCACAGTAAAGAAACCTTTAATGATTAGTCTTCTTAATAAGGAATTGCTAAGAGGCTGTGGAGTTAACCTTAGTGACATAAGTATATACATCTCATGAACCGAATCTCCATCTTGTATATAGTTATTGCTTGTGTAGTTATTTAAATTCCAGTAACTCGACTATCAAATAGAGTATGAGATGTTTATTATGAATGCCCGGAATTTTGTAACAGAAGAAAATTACCTCTTGAGGCATTCAGTTACTGCTGCCTGCATATTGGAAATTAAAATTGGCAAGCCATCACTGGCGAGAAAATCTGCAGTGGCCAGAAATTTTTGTTCATCGTTTTGGTCAATGAGGTCAAGATCTTCCTGTAATATGGAAGCATCTCTTGTAAAATATGAGAAACAAGTACTTGGTTGCAGAACAATGATTGGTCAATCAGAAGAAGCAAGCACAGAAACAAGAAGATTACAAACACATACTGACATCCATTTCTACACTTCATACAACTAACTGGTATCAAGAGTGAATTGCAAATGACAATATGCAATGTATGGGGTAGTTCATTAAGCCAATATAAAAAGTGGTTGTATTACAATATTCACAACTTATGTTCCACATCCAAGGTTCTGGGAGAAAAAGTAGTTCCTTGTGCTTGTTAGAGTCCATGCAAACAATGAAAATTTGTTCATGCTCATTTCATGAAGTTAGATAGTACTAGGGAGCATCTTATTCTATTTAGTACTGTATTACTTGATTGTACACTACAAACGAATGACAACTTCTATGTCTACTGTTTTCCAAACTCGTTAAAAAAGATGCTGCAGATACATATGTCGAGAGGGATAATCTATAGACATGAATGCATGCTATAACCAATTTCAGTTTCAATAGAATGAATACAATTGTAGAATGTGACGGAGTGGGAATTATGTGGATCCTAAAATAAAAAGTATTCTATAGCATACAAGTGAGAATGATGCCAAATTTGGACATCCATTTCGGCAAATATTTTCCATACCAAACAGCAAAATCATTCAGGCATAATCTAAAAGAGAAGAGGTAAGGTAAGGGAATAAGTTTAGCATGAGACTCTGGCTATTAGAATTTGGATGACAACAAAACCTAAGAAGTTCCAGATTTAAAAGCAAAAAAAGGAATTATCATGGAATATTTAAGGGTCTAGAAACCGATGTCAATCGTTGATCAAAGGGGCCAGCGAACTAGAATCTGCGATGCCAAATTAATTCATGATTTGCTTAAAGTATTAGCAAACAACAGGATATAAAATCATGAATACAATCTGAAAGGAAAAAGAAAGAGACACAATTCACATCGAAAACTGTGAGGTAAACTGATAGAACCTGCAAATGTTCACCAATTCCACAGCAAGTGCACACAATAGAAACACAGAAATGATAGACACCCGAATAGAAGAAATAATATCTGTATTGATTGTTCTCCAAAATCAGAAAATGACAAAGGTAAATGTGCTAGAATTCGAGGTTCTAGCTCCTCCAGCCTTAGGCTCAACTA
>JANQAP020000177.1:2850181-2870762 GCA_026874005.2 Erythroxylum coriaceum
TATGAGTTCACCACTCATCAAGATTGTGGTTCGTAATAACAGAATGCTAAGATGTATGTTTTAAGATTAAAGTAATGACCCACTTTGTTCTTTAAAACATACTTGATGCCATATTCATTTAATAGTGCTATTATCGATAGTCAACTGCTATCATGATATGAAACTCAACATTCCCTTGAAGTAAACTCTTTTACTTACACGAAGATAAATCGCAACACTACAGTCTAAACTATAATCAAGTAACCAACTTGATTATTCAACTATAAATCAACTAATTTAGATTCTAATAATATACATGTTTCCCAAATGTCTCCATGTATATGTATATTACTTACAAAAGAATCTTGGTACCTTATGACTGGATATATAATGCTCATACAAATAAAACCAAACTCTTTTGTTTTATTAATAATAAATATTTTCATTACAAAAGTAATTGGAAGAAAATTAAGTTATATGTAAATACACTTGCTTTCTAGGGCATTATATTTACATAACTTCAATAATCTCCCACTTGCCGTAAAGCAAGTTTGGCATATCCCTCATTCCCATCCCTGCTATGTGACCCTCAAAACTCTTTTGAGACAGCGTCTTCGTAAATGGATCAGCAAGGTTTTGCTCTGTGTGAATCTTTACCACATTCATCTCACCACGTTGTATTATCTCCCTTATGAGATGATACTTTCTCTCAATGTGTTTGGTAGCTTTATAGTTCCGAGGTTCTTTAGAATTAGCCACTGCCCTACTATTATCACAATAAAGTATAAATTAAACCAAATTCTTTTGTTTTATCAATAATAAATATTTTCATTACAAAAATAACTGGAAGAAAATTAAGTTATATGTAAATACACTTGCTTTCTAGGGTACTATATTTACATAACTCCAACATAAATAATAAAATTTACCTTTGAGCTTGAGTGATATCCTCTTGCCATATAAAACTCTTGATATATTTCTCTATTTAAGCCACCCTGTTTTGGTACAGTAAACAATGTCCTCATTAATCTCTCTATCGCATTTGATAATGGATCCTAATACTTAAAACACTCTTTCTGTAGTATAACTTCTACCTCCATATTGAGAGCCACCTTATCACTCACAAAATTACATTCTAAGTACTCAGTCATAATCCTACTCCATTAAAAACCCTTTGACTCTGATGTATCTTTCCACAATTCTAGTTTTATAATGACGCCCTCTTTTGATTCATCCACTAAAACAATATCATCAGTAAATAAGATACACCAAGGCACAACCCCTTGGATATTCTTAGAGAGCTCATCCATCATTACTGCAAACAAAAAAAGACTCAATAAGGAGCCTTAGTGTAGCCCAATATTGATATAAAAAAGCTTTGTATCTCCTCATATTGTCCTTATTCTAGTCTTATCACCTTCATACATATCCCTAATAACCTGTATATAGGTCATAGGAACTCTTTTAAATTCTAAACATCTCCACATGATTTCCATAGTTACCTTGTCTTAAGCTTTATCTAAGTCAATAAAAATCATATGTAGGTTACACTGTATTTCCCTATAATATTCCATTAATCTTTTAATAAGAAGTAATGCTTCTATCATAGACCTTCCTGGCATGAAACAAAATTGGTTCTCCAAGATAGGTTCATTATTTCTCACTCTCTTTTCAATCACCTTCTCCTATAACTTCATGGTTTGACTAAGTAGTTTGATGCTTCAATAGTTGTTACAACTTTGGATGTCCCTTTTGTTCTTGTATAGAGGAATTAACATAATATGTCTCCACTCATCTAACACTTTGGTGGACTTAAGGATCGCATTAAAAAGCTTAGCTAGCCAAATAAAACCATATTTGACTAAGCTCTTCCATAACTTTATGGGTATTTAAGCAGGCCCTACTGCCCTTCCAATCATCATCTCCCTCAAAGTTCTTTTTATTTCTTCCCTTGTTATCTATCGACAATAAGTAAAGTTCTGATACCTCTTTAAAGAGATAAGATCACCTAATTAGATGTCATCCTCTACACTTTCATTAAAAGGGCTATAGAAGTATCTCTACCATCTTTTTTTATTTCATTTTTAGCTACGAGCACTTGTACTGCTTCATATTTTATATAACAAACTTGATCTAAGTCTCTTGCTTTCCATTCCCTAGCTCTTACCAACTTAAAAAATATCCTTTTATCCATCTTTAGTTTCTAATTATTGGTAAATTTTCTCATAAACTCTGCTTTTAGCTTATGAAACTATCTTCTTCGCCTCGTTCTTTTCCAGTTTGCAACTTTCTCTATTAACTACCCTCTTTACCATTATGACTATCTAAAAGAGCTTTATAGGCAATCTTCTTAATCTTAACCTTTTCTTGCTCATCTTCATTCCACCACTAAGACTCCATCTTACTACCCCTATGTCTTTTAGAAACACCTAAAATCTCTTTAGTTGCTTTCCTTAAAAGAGATGATACTCTCTCCCACATCTGATTATCATCTCCTACTTCTTATCTATATATTACTCTCTCCCTAAGTTGTTCCATCGTATCCCTTTTGGGTTCCACAATCTAACTCTGGTACACCTTCTAAAACTTCTCTTCTTCCTCTAACCCTTGATTATAAGATCCATAACCAACAATCTATATTGAGTTGACAAGCAAGTGTTAGGTATCACCTATTATTCCTATTATTGGACCTGAGATCCCCAAGAGTTAATGAATATATGTCTAAGGTTGCCCCTATATAACTATTAAATTCTGCTCCTAAAATAACTCTCCTATTAGAGGAGATCTATTGAATCTCCTCATCTAGCTCTTCCCAGAACTGACACTTAAGCTATCCATCCAACCCTGTTTAGGATGTATAAGCACATATTGCATTGAAAACAAGAAATTTCACCACATTCTTTAAAGACATATCCTATAATTAGTCATCATTAGCCCCGAAACATGGTGTATGAGTTCCTTGACAACTAAGATACCTACCCTATTATGTTGCCTTGAAGACCCTGAATACTATGTTTTAGCCCCCATTGATATGTGTTTAATTGTTAATACATTTAATCATTTACACTTAGCTATTAGTGACATGAAATTACTTAAGATACTTTAATTCATATATGATTTTAGGTACAATTTGGAAGTAAAGAAATTAAAGTGAGTCGAAAGCACTACATATGGGTCATTTTCTGAAGATCAATACTCACTTGTCTTCATGGAGCAAGATAGAGAAAATTAGAGCAAGAAGAAGACAAGAAAAAAAATCCTAATAGCTCACGGTAAAGAAGTGAAAAAGAGAAGCTTAGCATGGAAATTGTATATCCCATGCACGTTTGATTAATGGAACAACAGGCAGGAAAAAAAGGAGAAACAAGTTAAGCATGAAATGACAGCAGCTAATGAGGAAGCCAAAAGTAAAATGGCAACACAACCAAGCAGCAAAACGTAGTCTGCGTAATGCAGGCAGCGTTTGTGTTTAACGCAGACAACTGCGTTAAACATAGATAATAGCTACGTTTCAAGGACGCCACAGGAGAAGGTTTTAAAATAAAGGAAGACTTTATTCATCCCATCAATACATAATGACGCTACAGTACAGGGGGGCATAAATAAAAGGAAGAGGCTGGCGTTAGAGAAAAGGAGAGCAGAGGCTGCAGAAATAAATGGTAGGTGAATAGTAATAGGGTCCAAAGTTTTTATTTGTCAAATCATAAATAGTAGAGAGTAGGGAAGCTTACGGCAATAGCGTAAGACCAAAGGGGTTTTTGGTTGGGGATGATTTTTATAGGGTTGAAGTATTTTCTTGGAAGACCCATGGAAAGTTAAATGTCCCTACGCCGGTTCAGAGGCGACATCAACGTTGACGGCCAGGGTTAAGTAATTTTTTATTGTTTTTGTTGTTTCTTTCTCTCATTAGGAATTGATTGTGTTATCTTGTGTTTATTGGATTGGGTATTGAATGATGATGATTTTAATGCATTCATTGAATTGTTTGATTGCATACCCATTGCTAGAATTTTGATATAATCCGTAATTGTTATGTTGAAATTCATGTGTAATGACTAATGGTTCATAATCATTAGGGATAAAATGACCTAGGTTAAATGACGCATCATATATGGTTATTGCCCTGATTAATCGATTTTCCTAATTCATAATACTACTGCCTAATTAAATCTAGAGATCGTATCCTAAGTTATTCAACAGTTAGGTTTAATTAACGATCGTATCTTGATTAAACAAAACCTAAGAGAAAACTCGGGTTAATTATTAACCTACGATTAATAGTTTCTAGGAGAGGTTTGAGAACAACAAATCAATGAAAGATGCTTAATTAGGGTGTAGGCCGAGATTGAACCAAAGAACCAGATCCCTACCAAATTCTCCAATTTTACCATTTTTCGCATATTTTCTTTAATTTGTTTTTATTAGTTAGTTTCATTTTGTTTTCTTATTTCAAAATCTAAACCCCACCGAAGGACTAGCCCTTACTTTATTATCAAAAGTCAAAGTCTAATTTAACCCTTTTGCTAAATAATTTCTAGAAACCAAAACCATTCAAGTTGAGAAGAAGACCAAGACTAATGAAGCTCAAGGCACAATAAGTTGACAAATTCATATATGATTTTTCTTAAATCTCATACATAATTATTTTATTACTTTAAGGGCTCTTCATAAATAATCATATCATGTTTTAGTCTTAATACGTAAATCTTTTATATTATCCAAAGGAATTAAAGTTATGATTTCAAAGGAAAAAACCTCTTAATCTTTAAAATACTTTTATGGAACATTTGAAATGATTTTGGATCAAGTTTTATTCAAAGGAATATAGTTTGAAATTTTAAAAAAATTTAAAAATCTTTGAAAACATGTTTCTTCACACATTAGTCAACCAATGCTTTAATGTAGTCAATCAATATACAATTTCAAACACACTAGTTGACCAATATATAGGTTTGGTCAACCAACATATAGATATGGTTGACCAAGATGTTATTATGGAGACATTAGTTATGTATTTAATTAGTGCCATTATTACACGTCATTATAATGAAAAAAATTTGTGTTTAAAGATATTTTGGAGCAAGTATGAGTATAAATACTTATGTATTTAGTTTTTATACGTCTTTATGACGTTAAGGGTTAGAATAACATATTTATAAGAGTTTTTTTTTAGCATTTTATAGGCATTTGTTCATTAGTTGTTCATTGGTTAAGAGACTTTGAGCACTAAAGTAAGCAAGCAACGTTTATTGAAGTCATCAATTAGGTTTGATATTCTTGTATTTAGTTGTTTCAAAAAAGTATTGAGGTTTTTTTTTACCTTAAAGGAAGACTTTACAAAGTTCCTCTTTATCAAATCAAGATTGTTGTAAGAAGGTTTTTTTTCATGTAGCTAAAATAAAAGTTATAATAGAATTCCAAGAGAGACTTAAAGGAGTGGATGTAAGCAAGATTCATTTATTGAGCCACTAAAAAATTGATGCACTTCTCTTCCCTATATTCTTTACTTAATTCTTAATTGATTCATTGAGTTTAACTAAATTGTTATTGCCTTTCATCATTCAATTTGAAATCAATTAAGTTGCAAAATATTTTCTTAAATTTAATAGCACTAAATTTACTCCTCTTTTGGATGCCATTATAGACAACATTAGGATTCATTAACTTTGCAAAGTATTCAATTACACATTTGAAAGCAAACTCACCAAATAAGGTTATTGAATCATCAAATTATATGATAAACAATCAATTTTAGTACAATATTCTTTCATTACCTGAGCCTGCACCAACTCCTTGAGATCTCTAACTAGATTTGAGAAAGTTATATCTCCAAGTCTCTACTCTAATGGTAAAATATACTCTTTTAATTTATTGTTTTATTACGAAGGGGTAATTTAAACCCTAGTATTTGTATTAAAATTTAACTTACACCTAAACATTTAGTAACATTCAAATCAACGTTGTAAAAACACCCAATTTAAACCCTAGATAGATGAAATCTAGATTTTGGTTTGAGTTCCATCAATTTTGGTACTTGTGGCATATTTTAATATTTTTATAAGCCCCGCTTTCCAACTGGACGTCCTAGTTGACAAGATGAGTCCACTATGACTACACCTCCCTGCCTGATTTTTGATTAATTACCTGATGCAATATCACAAACTTCTTCATTATTGTCTATCTAGTTAACCAAAATCAATATTTTGTTAAGATACCAGTAAGAATTGGAGAATTGAAGAAATTATTAAGTATTTATCTGAATGAAAACATGTTTTTAAGTGACATGCTGGATTTATTAAGCTATTATGTCTCTCTTACTGATATAAACCTCTATGAGAATTCCTTTTCTAAGAATATTTCATGAGTCTTGGATCTTTGCTGAATTTAAAAGATTTCAAAATTTTTAACATCAAGATTTATGGTAAAATTCCAACTACATTGTCATACTTGAAACTAAGCCATTTTGGCCTATCAATTAACCAAGAAGTAGGTCTGATACCAAAGTCTGTCATTACTCGGAACCACATCAGGCACATGACAACTACTGCATACTTGGGCTAAGGATACTTGCGGTACCTTAACCTGACTATGCAAGGCTAATTGAATATCTTTAAAAACGTTTGGACAGCACAACGATTGTATTTTAAAAATCTCAAAACTCAATTAAAACACCTGTAAATCAGTTTTAAACGCATTTATATATTCACATTAAAACTCTACTGCAACTTCTGGACTTTTAAGTCCACTTAAGAGCAATCTTAACAACAGTACAAAAGGTTCATATATGAGGTCATTTACAAACCATAAGATAGTCGAGAGTTAATTTACAAAATTATAAAGTATATCAACATAATCATGAGCCATTATATAACAAAAGTACAAAAAAGAGGCTATCCACGTGCAGTAATGCCCCAAAATTTTCAAAAGACCGCACGAACCATCAAACTCACCAAATTAACCTGCATGGTTGGGAAACGGAGTAGGTGAGTACACTATGTACTCAATGAGCAGGAAAAAACATATATCGCAAACAGAACCCGGTATAGACCAAAATGGTCTAAATAACCTAAGGACAATTTTACGCATTTAACTTGCATATAACCACCTATGAAGTGAACATACATGACATAGAAACACATAGGCCTAGTCTATGACTCATCCCATACTGGTTAGGAACCACATAGACCTAGTCTATTAATCACTCATTCAGTGAACATGGGTTCCAGTTCCAGTACACAAGAGCAAAAAAGCATCACATGTAAAATCAAATCTCGTCAGGAAGCCGAATCTCAGAATAGACAAAAATAGTTATGTGTGTCTCCACTATTCGACCAAACTAGTCTGCTCACCCACAGTTCCCGATATTGGTTCTACTTTCATTTGTGGTGAGTCCAAACTTTAGTCGACAAGAGTATCATGATATCTTAAAATCCTTTGAGAATTTCTCAAATATAATGATAGATTTGAGTTCCTTGATCCCAAATTAACTTAGAACACCTTGATTTGGGTTAGAGAATAAAAAAATAGTGGCAATTGGGTGATGGCCGAAAGTGTTCTTCTTCTCCTCTCTTCTCCTTTCTTTTAATTAAAACAAAGTGTTTTAATGCTAAATCATGGGGTGCACAACCACACAAGGAAGAAGGGTCTAGAATATTGACTCTTCTTTGACCAAATATGGTGAATTTACCTTTTTGCCCTCAGCTTATGTGAAATTACCATTATACCCTTCAAACTTTTCCTAAATTTGCAATTAAGCTCAAAATTTGAGAATGACCAAAACTTTTATTTTTATTTTGGCCTTTGGACTTCTGAAAATTATAATTAAGCACCTTAAATTAATAAAATTATATATTGGTCCTCTAAGAATTGAAAAATTACTTTTAGATGCCTTACGTACATCAACTTTTCTAATTAAACTTTCTAAGTGCCCAACAAGTCTATAAATCATGCCTAATCACCTCTAATGCATTAAAACACATTTAATTCAATCACCATGGTCATATCCATCTAATGGACTCAGTTCTACACACTTAGAAGCTTATATGTCAGAAATCTCTAAGATTTCAAACTGGCAATAGTTGGAGTGGTGACTTGGCATGGCAGACACCATAATGATGATGGATTTATATTGTGACCTGTGTTTGTGAGAGAGAATGAGGTTTTGCTGAGAGAGTGAGTCAAAAAGAAGGGAAAGGAGGGGCATCTACTAGCAGACATTTAAGTTCTTGTTTCAACTTAGTCCTATAATTTTCAAATTTTCAATATTTTACAACCCGATCTCAACATCTAGCTTTTATACATCCCCCTTATCCTCAACTAGAAGTAGAATTACAAATTTGTCATGATCAAATTAAGAATAATGCAGCTATTTATAATCAAGAAATAGATGAACTTTACCATCTACATAAGCGATTTGGAGATCATTATCAAACAACACATCTTGATCCACAGCTTCAAGCTTTAGGAGTAACCAGCTACCACGAACAAAATTAGTTTTGAATATTCCATGTACTATTTGTAATCAACCACAAAATGATATTATGTATTTTGAAAGTTTAGCTCTTCAATATAAAGCTGAAAAAGATTATTTTGAAGAACGTTATAATTGTTTATAGTTTTTTATAAATAATAGTGGTTTAAAACCTATTAAGGAAAAACTAGACTCATCAACTTATTTATATCAAACTTATTCTCAAGAATTATTATAACTTCAACTTAGATCAAGTATACATTAAAGTCAAATCCATCATTAATATGTATTGACAATAATAATATTCTGGATATTGATAATTTAGAATTAACAAAAGCAAAAGGTATTTTTATTTTACAACATTATTATCACAAGAAAAACAAAAGCAAATAGCTAAAACACAACTAAATCTAAAATCAGGACAAGATATCAAATATCACCCATTTCATAATTTGTTAATTAGACAAAATATTATCTATTATGGAAAATTAATTCATGAAACTCCAATTCGTATTGATCAATGTAATGGACACATTAGACTTAATCTTATAAACCAAGAAATTATCAAACTTTAAAACTTATTAGTGAAAAAATGAACCAATTACAATTTTTTCTTCAAAATAATGTAACATTTCAAACAGAAATACAAACATTATTAGAACAGATTTGTAGTGAACATCCATTAGATCCTATCAAAAATACCAATACTCAAGTCATTGAAATTAAATTAAAAGATCCTACACAAGAAATAAACATTAAAATAACACCCCTTACACTCAACAAGATATACAAGAATTTATCTCAGAATGTTCTGATTTATTAGCTAAACAATTAATCTCTCCTAGTACCAGTAAATATTCCGCCCCTGCTTTTTATGTAAATAATCATTCAGAACAAAACGAGGAAAAAGACGAATGATTATTAATTATAAAAAATTGAATGAAGCAACTATTGGTGATGCATATAAACTACCAAGAAAAGACTATATTATTAATAAACTCAAAGGACAAAAATGATTTTCTACCTTAGATGCTAAGTCTGGTTATTGGCAACTTAGATTACATGAAAACACGAAACCATTAACTGTTTTTACTTGTCCCCCTTAAAAACATTTCCAATGGAATGTATTACCTTTTGGTTTAAAACAAGCACTTAGTATATATCAACGATTTATGGATAAAAATTTAGAAGGATTAGAAGACTTTGCGTTAGCCTACATAGACGATATTATTATCTTTTCAAATATAGATAAAGAAGATCATTTGAAAAAAGTTAAAATTGTTCTTCATCGTTGTAAAGATAAGGGATTAATTTTAAGTCAAAAGAAAGTAAAATTGACACAACAAAATATTGAATATTTAGGTATTGAATTTCATAATGGATTTTTAAAATTACAACCTAATATTCTTTTAAAACTACAACAATTTCCAGATTATTTACAAAATCAACCACAAGTTCAACAATTTTTAGGTATTTTGAATTATATTTCAGATTAAGGATTTTTTAAAAATCTTGCTAAAGAAAGAAAAAGGTTACAATTGAAATGCAGCACTAAAACTCAATGGACATGGACTCCTGAAGATACAAACACGGTACGTACTCTAAAAAGTTTATGTAAAGATTTACCAGTCCTTTATAATTATCTTTCGAAGGATAATTCGGTCCAATACTAGACCGATATTTTAAATACTTTGATATGATCCTATAGATTATCGTACCAGCCATTATAGTATAGTGATCTATACGTTAGCTCCTACACCTATCATCAAGTTTATGTATTCATAAGGAATAAAACAAGAGTGAAATAATTAACTACTTGTTTCTTAATCCAGGGAACAATACAAAAACTCCTTCACAGAGAAACATTATGACAAAAATTTCAAGTTATTTACCAAAAAAGTAGTTAAAATCATCACTGTTAGTTCATACCCTTTTTAATCTTGTATTCAATTCACTCGAATCACCAAAAAAGCAGATCAAAGCCTCACTGTAAGTTCGTACCCCTTTTAATCGCGTATTCAATTCACTCAAATGACCAAAAAAGCATATCAAAGTTACCCTGTAAGTTCATACTCCTTTTAATCTTGTTTTCAATTCATTCAAACATGAATATCTCTTCTAATCTTATAGTCAATTCACTCGAACAATGTCCTTTCTAATCTAGAGGAAAAAGTTTGCAAGTATAAAGATATCTAATTCTTTGGGTTCTTAAAAAGTACGATCTTTTGCCTTCGTAAGACACAAATAGAATGGTAGTAAAATGAAAAGATAAAGCAGCTAAAACTCGATTGCCTATTGCAAAATAGTTTGCAAGAGAGAGACAGAGGGGATGAGGGAGAGAAAAATAGAGGAAGATATAATTTTTAAAAATTATCCCTAAAAAGAAAGAAAAAAACAGAAACAGAGGAGAGAACAGATCAGAATGAAAGAAAAAGAGAGAAGAGGGAGAGAAAAAGACTGAAAAAATAAAAGAAACAGAAGAAAAGAACAATGGAAACGTATAATTTTATATGTTAATAACCTTATTTAGACATTATAGGAAAAAAAGAACAATGAACTACACACAAATAATTGATTTTTTATAAAGAGAATTAGAGATCCCTATTTAAAATTATCCCTTTTTTAAAAGTATCTTAACAGCCTTATTTAGACATTATAGAAAGAAAAAAAAAACAATGAACACCACATAACTAATTTTTTATAATGAGAAATAGAGATCCATAATTAAAATTATCCCCTTTTTTCAGTAAAGGCTTACAAAATGTGATGTTTCATTTTTAGATAAGATTTTACAGCAACTAACATACTCTGCTTAAGAGTTGAGACCTCTCAAAAAAAACCTCTGCTTAAGCAATAACTATACCAACAATCTACGCAAGGTTACAAGGTCACATCTTGCACCCAAGTTTTATATCCAAATCCTCTCGATTGTAACACTAATCACATACCCAAGGTCTCAGCTTCCTCATGCGGTGATAAAAGTAATAGAATCATCCCCCCGAGTTCATCATCTGCTTCATAAACACGTTCTGGATCAATGTCATACATAGGTTTGTTTAATACTGGTGGCAAAAACGAGAATGTATGCCTTTTGTCAACTCACAGGTACCTTCTGCTGTATGTGTCAACGAGTCAAATTACCAAATCCCTTTAAGAGATGTTAAATAGGCATGTTTGCTTCATTCACCCAGTCATGTCCCCATAGCTCAATTTGCCACCGATGATACTTTTGCGAGCAATCTGAATAACTTTATCTAACAAAATCAAAATGTGTACGTAAGAATCAGTGTCATATACGCAGGAGTGATTATAATACTGATAATATAACAAAAATTTACTCATTCACCATTTAAGATCAACTTGCTCATCGACGCTAACTTCTCATCTTTGTTACTCAGAGGCAGCTGCCGTCCATACATTGTTAGACCTCGGTGGTGAAACCTGTCACTTCATTCCATCATTAAGTATGCTTCAACATTAGACTGCAAATCCCATTTAGATGCTAGATGCAGAGCAAGTCTTATCAATATTTGGCCAACGTCATCACTTCTTTTTACTTTACATCGAAGCACGGGGCTGCAGAATCATCTTACTCTGTTTTCAACATAATTCTTTGCTCCTGGATTGCAAACTGGGAACAAATGCAATAAATTAATCTGTCTTTACGGGACGGTTTAGGTTCCCCTCTCTCATAATCTGTCTTTACCGGATGGTTCTAGGTTCCCTTCTCTCATAATCCTTGAGAAACTTGATTTGCTTATTTGATGTACTACCACCTGGAGTCAATTTCTCTTCTGATGGTACATGTCTTCTTTCTCCTCTGGAATACTTCCTGTCCTCCTTGCTTTGCCTTTTCAAAGCAATTCCATCAGGAGAATTCTCGATCATTTCAGCATTTATCCTTTCCAAAAACATCTCCTTTATTATGCGCGTCTTACATGTCTTCTTTTTGCTGGACGCATTGGGATGACAAAGATTGTCTCTTGCATCACCACTTGTTATTGCTAATAAACTTGAATCAACATTATTATGCACAAGTTTGGAATTGTCACGAATAGTTCCAGATGGGCTGTTATGCACTTCCTGACATGATTTATGCTTTCTACCAATACATGGATCTGGAGATTCCCTGACAGTTTCAGGGGTATCGTTCCTGGCTAAACTCTGTGAACCATCATTATTTGTTACATCCAATTCCAGTCTTTCCGGAGGTAGCAAAAGAAGACTCTTACAATTCCCATTAGTTCTTATGCACTTATTTCTCCTTGATGACAAGATGGGAACCTTTTTCCTCTTTCTTGTACTATCCTCTACACAATTTCCTGTTGCCACTGGCTCAGGAATATTACTCCCATCTAATTTCTCAAACGCAGAACCATTGTTGAGCCCCACAGCTTCTTCAAGTGAATCAAATACCCCTTTCCTAGTTCTTTTGGGCGTACTCTTGTTTGGGGCTCTGTGGAAATTGACAAAGCAAGTAAAAAGGTAAGAAGCATCATAGCGAACAAACCCTAAGAATGTATATATTCCTAGAACGACAATGTTATTGTTAAAAAGGTTTAATTAATAAATCACAAATCAAAAAGGGACAAAAGATAAAGAGTAAAAAGTGATCCATAACCTAGTACCTGTTTTGGGTTAAAATATGGACCTCCATATACATAGACCACTCCTCTTTCTAAATAAGAAAAGTTACAAAATTTCACATGAAATTAGTGTGTTGTAGAAGCCTAATATCTCAAAAAAGATACTTGTTGAAAAAGAAGCTTAATAATAATTTCGATTGTTGTCGAACAAAGAGTTCAATTGGAAATGGACCCGAAGAGAGAATGGATTGTTGAGTAAAGAAACTCAATTGTAAAAATTGAATTAACATGATGAATGGCTTCAAAAAGTGAGGGGGGCAACATTGTCTGACCTGGAAGGGAAGTGTAAAAAATGTTTATTAATCCCACATTGGAAAGGGACAAAAGATAAGGGTGATTTATATACAAAAAAGATTCATAACCTATTGAATTAAAGTTTTAAGATATGGACCTCCATATATAACAGAGCACTCCTCTCCCTAAATAAGAAAAGTTGCAGAATTTCACAGTTATAAACGAAGATACTTGAATAAGCTTTGGAACAAGGAACAGGAACAGCTAACAAAACAACAAAGAAACTGACCACATAAAGTTTTTGTTTCTTCTCCAGATTTTGAATCTCCTATGCACAGATGAATTGCGAGAAATCTATTATAGAGCGCAGATAAACCACGGCAAAAATTATAAGTCAATATACCTTGATTTCTGTTTCTGCTTCCCAGGTTTCAGATTCTCAGGTTCTGATGCTGGTGCTATTGTTGGTAATGGAAGAAAATCATCAGCACTGAGTGCTGGCCGCTCCGACTCTCGGTCTACAAAGTTGCCAATAAAAGCAGCCTTTTTTGTTCTATAAGCTTCTTGCATTTTTGGCACTTCATGTGGAGCTAACAAACGCCATCTCCTGGTATACACAGATGCAACCAAACTTTGATCCATCAAAAATTGAGATAACAAGGCATATAATGCATCATGGAAGCATAGAAATCATAAAATTCCAAATTGTAATACCTACGACAACAACTATCGGTTCGGCCAGGGAAATGCTTAGCGATCTCAGCCCAGCCATAGCCACATTCTTCAATTATTGCCTTCAATCTTAAATCCTCTTCTTCGGTCCATTCACCCGTATTCAAAGAAGGATCCAAAGCATTAAACCACCTGTTGACGTGAAGTCAGTTAAATAATCATCAAATAAGAAAATATGTATTGACAGTGTTATAGTTCTACACAAATACCTCTCTCTACATTGTACTTGTGTTCGGCCTGGCACAAATTGAGCAATTTTATTCCAATTCTTTGGACCAAAAAACTTCACAGCTACTTTCAGGCATTTGTCTTCGTCTAAAGTCCATGTCCCTTTCCTTTGCCTATATGGGTTTAGAGATTTCCTCCACCTGTGTATTTTGGAATATTGTGATATAACTAGTCATTTTGACCAAATATATTTGTCAATTTTGAAGGATGTCAGAACAAATATGGTCATGAGGAAACATATCTTAATTCAAGTTAGCATCAGAATTTACTCCAAAGATATTTCAGAAATTGCAGAGGAAAGAAGTGAATCATATTGCCTTTTATATACTTAAAGAACAACTATAAAACACAAGGGTCCTACTGTTGCTCTGAGAACTCTCCTCTTTCAAATACAAAACAGATGCTCAAAATGAGCAATAAGAGATTCAGAAACTCATGGTATAAATAGCCAAAGTTGCTTGAGTTGAGCAACCCTTCTTTCCTTTTGAAGGAAAAAAATCTCACTAGTTATGTCAAGAAAGACATATGTCACAAAGAACAATCAATGTCATCAAAATCTGAACTACGGACTCTATGCACAATAAGCCAAAAAGCTTCAATAAACATCCACATTCGCTTCTGACCATAAAGACTGACCTATTAGAGCATTGTGCACCGGTTCTTCCTTCCAAACAGGACGCTACATCCTGCCAATTATAGACATAAACTTTTACAGCAGCATTAAGTTGTGCATCCTCATCCTTGGTCCACTCCTTCTTTAGTATGCGAGCATTTAAACTCCGTTGGAAACGTAACAAGCATCCAAACGGCGTCCTCTTTTTCTCCAATGATGCTGCAATATCAAACCAATTACTGATTCCTCTTTCCTGAACAACTAACAAAAGATTTTTATCATCTCGGGCTTCCCATGGACTTGAATCAATTAATGGATCTTCAAAATTCAACCACCTGCAGGATCAACATTACATCAATAAGAAGACAAAAAGTGAGTAATTAAAATATCGTAGATGTACTTGGTGGGAAATCAATAATGAAAACATCAACAGATAGAGCCCTGATGCAAATCAAACAAGAATTCAACTCTCAGGACTCAATTATATGAATATCGATTCCATTAATAAAAGTAGGGAGCTTAATGAGCCCATATTACTAAACTGAGAAGGCAAATCAAACAAGAATTCAACTCTCAGGACTCCGTTATATAAAAATCAAATCCATTAATAAAAGAAAGGAGCTTAATGAGCCATATTACTAAACTAAAAGTAAGGATCTTATTAACATCCAGGGATTGGCAACTTATCCATTCAGTGACTTGGATAATCTTTAGAATAATCTAAATATACTTAATAATTCATATGTATTATTTATAGTGTTAAAGTATGCCTGGATAGATTTAGAACAAAATATTTTGAGGTATTTGTGCTTCTCAGCATGTGACTTATATCAAGACTCTTTGGCCAGGGATAGTAGTAGGTAACTTCTGTTCACCAAAATGTTGGATACAATTCGTAACACTATGTGATTGGATCCAACATAAAACATTGGATAAAACAGGGGGTATTTCCTGAGTGGACGCTTCAAATAGCTGAACAAAACTTCATGAAATATTTTATTAAACTTGCAACAAAAGCACAGATGATCAAGGCATAAAAAAACAATTCAAAAAGAAAGCCATCTAAAACTCTTTTAAACCCTTACAATGTATTTAACAGCAAGATAATGCTAGGTATTATTGCCAAAAAAAGTCACGGTGAAGCATGAGAAATAGGGCCTAACACCTGATGAAAACTATGCAGGATTGATGGCAATGCAATAATTCAAAATAAATAGAATCAATTATCAGCCTGCTCTTCGAGGTTTGTTGATATGCAAAGAAATGTCTTAAAAACAAATGAGGTGAACGAATCCTTACAGCTAAGGAATTTAAGAAAATAAAATTAATCAATTAATTCCATGGGGTAGAAAACATTTTCAAAGGGCTTACCAACCCAGCCCATAAAGGAAATATGTGAGACGATTATGCATGAAAAGGTTAAGATAAAATGGCATGGGGCTTTTTAAAGAATTCCCAGAATCTCCAAATCCTTTTTCTTGTTTGGGATATGGCTGAAAACATCAATTATACAGATTAAGGTCAAAACAACTTTTTCATGTGTACAAGATTCTTGAGATGTTTTGCTAGCATTTAGTATATTTGTTATTATCGTGAAAGGATATCTAATCTCACACAAAATGCTAACCTTGCTGCACATTCTGCACCAGAATGACCACTGACATGCAAGGAAGCCAATTGATCCCAGTTAACCTTTGGAAGAAACTCTCTCATCAACTCCGGGGTGATTTCCAGATCTCTGATTGAAGCAAGAAGGCTATCCAAATTACTGTGATCTCCAAAATAACCTTCAGAACCACTTCACGTTAAAATGTGTTAGAACAGGAAATTTGTAAATTAAAATGGAACTTGCAGTCTTGAAAAGAAGAAATACAATAGGCATAACTCCAGGAGCCTAAAAGGCTTAAAAGAGACTTTCATAAACACAAACATTGATAGAAAGAGTAACAAACACAACAAATTAAAATTTGCAAACTGCATGTCAAAGGCATCAATTTCTATCAGTTTAAGCTTCTTAACATGAATGTAACATTTCATTTCATAATATAAACACTTCAATCAATTCCTGTGTATTCTATGGCTCTTAATGTCTAATCAGACCATTACTACAAGCTTTCTTAGAGGCACGCATCTGCAGATGAGATTTGCGCTTAGCCTCTAATAACCCTCAACACTAAGTACCACTGAATTCCAGCAACAGTATCGCATACTGATATCCAAGACTTAGACCTGACAAAGGAAAGATTTTGCTCTGAATACTACGTTTATCTGTTACTGTAGATCAGATCCTGAGATCACAAGTTGAATGGTTCTGAGGATAAAAAATGTTCTCTAGTTTCTTGATTCATAGAAACTTCATCTTTTCTGGAGAAAAAGAGAAACATTACCTCTTCCAACCCATGCCAAAATCTACATGCATGAATTCACAAAGTTGAACAAATTTTACACTCATACACACAAATGCATATGTAGACATAATGAAAATCCACTATAAAATTTAAATAGGATCGTTGTATCATACAATCATTTAATTAATTGGTAATCAAGTATTTGTAGCCTTATTATTTTTGTTAGATATGCAACATCCTTTAAATAAAGCCACTGATTATTAAAGAAAATGCTCAAAAGCTAAAAGCCAACTGATGCACAAACTATTTCAACAAGAAACAAATCTGATCATACCTGAATTGATCCACCGATAAGTGAAGCACCATTTCTTGGAATTGTTGTCTAATTCCCATCCCAAGGTTTTTGCTTTCTGTCTTTGTCCATTTTTTTCGGTGCACTGTAAGTGGAAAATTTTTTAATGCTTTTCTATAGTTAGCAACATGAGAATTTTCTAATGGCCCATCACGTATAGTAGAGGCCCTTTTATCATTAATCTGCAATGACAGAAAACATGCTTCGTGAAGATGACTTCTCAATAGTCAAACAACCAATCAGCAGCAAGTAAATGGAAGCCCGCTGACAACATTTAGGTATGAAGCACGATGAAAGCTAATCCTTCCTAAGAGTAAGGCACTTACTGAAAACTAAAAGTATGTTCTAAACCTGAAAACTGATGCACATACAAGCACTGTGCACAAGAAAACAATGACCACAATTTAAGAGAAACGGCATTCTAGCATGAAGTACCCCTGCCAGTGAGAGATACAAATTAATAGTACATATAAGAAACTAATGAACAGGAGTCAGTTAAGACTGGTAAGACTTTTCCAGGCATTATTGCTGTATATCACAACTGAAATCCTGCTTACAACTACCCAGGGAAGGTTCATAAGACGCGAACGACTAATTCAAATTTTGTAGTGCAAAGTGAAATTAGCATATCACGACTAAACCATCACCCTCACATGAAAGAAAAAGTAAGATAAAAATTGAAGACAATCATGACAGATAGAAGGGACTACTTGGAGACATGCAAGCATATTGATTAAGACAGTTACCTCAGAGTCCTCAGAAGTTGGTGGCTTTCTTGCTGATATTAATTGGATGAGTGGATCCTTTCTCTGGGACAATGCCTTCCCAGTCATTTTTTTGCAAGAAACCTGAAAATTTTTCAATATTTGAACACGCTCCCTCAGTTTCTTATTCTCCTCCATTCTTGCTTCAATTTCAATCAATTTGCTTCGAAGCAATTTTTGACAGGATCTATTCTTCCTAATTGCAGCAACAAACAACTGAGCTGATTTTGGAAAGCTAGAATGGCGTAACACCAGCTCAGAACCATTTGATTGAAGCTGGGACAAGCATCTGAAAGGCAGTAATTCCATGCTACAATTCAATGCGTTAGTGGTGTCACCAGCTTCATCGGAAGGTGGCAAATTATACTCTATGGTTCCATCCACCAAGAAGTTGTTTGATTTTTCTGTTTCTGAGACAACATCGGATATATGAACCTGGTCCACTTTTCTCTTGGAATCCCCCGTGACATTATCTAAGCATATTACATAAACATTAGCATACTTGTTAGGGGAACAAAAGCAAAAGTGAACATAGTATCAACTTCCACTATTTGAAACTCAGAATCGGTGTCACTATCTTTGGACATGTTTGAGATATATACATAGCCTCGTTGATAAATGAACAATATTTAATTTGTCTCTCAGAAAGTTAAGCGACTCATAAGTTTCAAACTTTTTTTTTTTTGAAAAGAAGTTTCAAAAGTTAGTGACTTATAGCTTGGCTGTAAAATCCGTACATGAAACTAGCCTCCTCCTAACCAACGCGAATATTCCGTTATGCATTATTAGTTTTATATCAAAATGGCATACGAACTACAATCTGATAAAATACAAGTTCAAGCATTTCACATAAACAAGGAAAAAAGAGTTTACCAGTGTCATCATAAGCAGCAAAACGGCGCCGAATTGCGGCAAGAGTTGCAAAATCATCCTCGTCGTCGTTATCCGAAGCTGGTGGTAGAGTCGTCAGAGGCTTCAGAGAGAGAGGTTCAGAAAAAGCACCCGATATCGAGAAGCGGTTCTGTATGCTCCGGAGCACTTCAAGATCATCCTCACTGTCCTCTTTATCGGATTCACCGGAAGCTTCGCCCGTGGCGGGCAAGGAGGGAGACGGACGTTGAATGGAGTTGTTGAGATCGTAGGGATTTGCGCCGGTGAGCATGCAGGCCTGCCTCAGGGCCTCCATGTCCTCGTCGAGGACATCGTCGTTATCCTCTCCGGAGGAGAAGTCTCCATCGTCGGGGTCATTGAAAGACATGTTGATTAGAGAAGTTTAGGGCATTGGGTTTATTGGGGTTTAGAGCTTAAAAAGGAGACGCGCAGATAAAGGCTTATGAGAGTAAAACAGAGAAGGGGAGGCCACAAATTTGTTTCGTGCACCTTCTTCAATACGCACGCTGCCGCCGGGAAACGATCCTGCTCTATTCTTTGCTCTATTCTATTTATACGGTGTGTCGGTGTCAGTCTTTTTTTTTGTTTTCCTTCCTTTTCCCCAAAACCTTCTTAATTGAATTTTATCAAAAAATTTTGTGTTTATTAGGTATCTTCTTTTGCTTTGGCTCCAATAACATTACTGTGTATAAATCAAGTAAGGATCGATTATTTTGAAAAGAACAAATATCTTAAACTCCTTTATAGAAAAATAAAGTTATTTTGAGAGTAAAAAAAATATTCATAAATAGATTTCTTATTTATTCCACATTTAAGAACCTTTACATTTCTGTTTATGTTTTCTAGTTTCGCCTGTTCTTGTTACTTCCTTCTTCCTGGTTATAGTCACGGTGTGTTTTTACATTGGATTTGGTTGATGTATGTGGAGACCAATATCAAAATATAAAAATCTTGTATGTAGTAGTGTTTAGTTGCTGATATTGTACATTTTTGTTCTGTCTCCAGTTCACAAAAAAATAAATTTTTTGTTCCTTCCAAAACTGTGTCATAATTTTATTGTGCCTGTCACAAAAACAAAACAAGCGAACTGTTGGACAAAAATATCCCCATATTATTACTTTAAATAGCAAAAAAAGACATTCTTAATAAAATATAAGGCTTGAATGTATCTTTAACCTATTATGTAATTAATCCCATGAATGCTTAGATGTTTTATTAAATTATTATGTACTAGAATTTCTAACTTATAGGATTTTTTTATTCAATAACTCATTTCATTAAATTTTTAGGTTTCTCATTTCATTAAATATTTAAGTTCTTCATT
>JANQAP020000177.1:2978307-2989850 GCA_026874005.2 Erythroxylum coriaceum
CTTTAATCCCTTCATTCAACATCAATTAAATTCATTTAAGAGCTCATTTAAACCTACATGCCTTATATGGTAACATCCTTAGTTGAATTGGGTTGGAAAACATCCAAAAAATCAACCTTTGTAAAAGCCGGTTGGGTCGTGATCATGCTTGTGCACAATCACTACTTTTCTTCTTCTCTATAGAGTCACGATCGTGCAGATGCACAATCGCGACTTCTGTGTTTTTCTTCTTTCTTTCTTGCCATTTTTGACCTAGAAACAGAAGATTTTAGGCAACACTTTCTTCTAATCAAATGTTTCTGTATGTCTTACGTTTTTAATGACATCAAATTCATACATTTTGGTTCAGTATCGTGCAAGTTATAATCAAAATACCACATGCTGTTCTCATACCTCGACAGAACTCAATTCTCAACTTCAAGCCAAATTTCAAAACTCTTAAGGATAGATTTCAAATTTGATTCCTTCATGAAAAATGTAGCCATATGTCTCTAGTTTACTCTAGATCAAAGTTCATCCAATTTGGATAGTCAAAGATCAAGTTATGGCTAAAATATAGATGCATGTTTAGTAAAACACTGCATATAACACACTCCAGCACAATTCATTGTCAATGTTCTATTACTTCTCTATCATTTCTCTATCCTTTCACGTTGATGATTCATTTATACCTCAATTTTCAATTCAATAATCTCTATACACAATTCACAAGTTCATGAATAATCACAATACAAAAATAGAACCTAATCTATACTTGTACATATCAAATTTTTTGCATTTCACTAATCTTCATTTAACTTCAATTATCACAATCCTTTATACATTTTCTGGACATTTTCTACTTATTCAACTCCTTCATCACTTTACTTATATCTCAGAATTTGCTTCTTCCTACATCACTCATGCATGCATCCATTCATCTTGCTACACCATTCACACATGCATCTATTTTCAAACATGAAATCATCATCAAAATCATTTACACTACCATAAAACTTAAAGCATAACTTACTTTATTTTCACTTCAAATCCTTTAGTAAAATTCCAAAAATGGGGAGAGCAAATGATAGGCTTCGGTGGATGAAACAAAGATAAGAGTAGAGAAAAACAGAACAAAATATGGGCTGAAGTCTTTGCAAGGAGTATTAAGTAAACATCAAAGACATATGAACAAGGTAGGATTCGGTAATGGATAATAAGGACAAAGATGGTGAAAAAACAAGGGAGTTGCAGAAACTTCCTTGCCTAAAACATAACTTAGGTGTCTCATTTGTGTCTTGACACATGTCTCCTATGCATGTCCTACACTTGTCATCCATTTGAAGCTACCAAATGTTACTTAGCTATTGCTCCACTTGTCACATAGTAATTTGTCCAATTGTCACACATTCACTAGTCCATTTGTCACACTTCTATTTGTCTCTTCTTTCTATATTTTTCTTAGTCTAAAATACTCCAAATTTTTTATAAATCTTTAAAATATCTGAAATGTTTCCAAAAATATGATTAATTCTAATACACATCAATTTAATTTTTAAGACAATTAATCCATAATTCATACTTTAATCACATAAAAATCACTTATACCTGAAAAATGTCAATGAATGCATGTACAATTATTTTAATGAGCGACAACATTATTCACATGCATGTGTATGCCATATAATGAATGAAATGCATTTCTAAATTCTCAATAAACTCTCATATGTAATTTCCTAGGGTTCTAACCCTAATTATGTGATGTTACACAGAAGACCAAGGAAATTACCTAGAAAAATCAATATCAAATATTAGTGTCTATGTAACACCCCTATATGGAACCTACAATCACCTACACACATGGCACCCAAATTCCTATACATATATTCATGGCATGCAATCCTATTCATTTATAGGGATTGTCATCACTCATTTATCTATTTAATGTTGTACATATACATATTGCAAAATTTGATATCCCTAACATTATCATTTAAAAATAGTATTACATCATTACAATTATATGGTAATCCAAAAGAGATATTACACACAATTGAAATTCTTAATTAAAAATTGTTAATAAACTACAATTTTCTCCATTACATATACAACCATTCTTTAATCAAAAGACACATCCAAAGGTACTTGTACTTCTAATGGTTGGCCTTGGTCCCTGTAGATGATCCTTGTGCTTTACTCCTATTACTTGGACCTACATGAGTAAACAAACGTGCTAAGCTTGAAAGCTTAATAGGGAAACACTTAGTTTGGATGACCACTCATAGCAATCATCCGTCAAGCATACACACATTTATGAATATCATAAACTCATGTAAACAATGATGACATAATTAAGCAAAGTACATGATGCAAATATGCTTCAACCATATGTTGTAAATTCACATTTATAAGCCAAATGTTGATTTCCAAAGCTCATCAATACAAATTGTTCATGTTATCATGTTGTATCTCTTATTTATAATTATTTGATTTGCTTTCTATGTTAGGCCTGCACATTCTTGTGGGTGTGGATAACGGGAGTTGTGGATATCTGAAAATATCAAACTGTGGATACCCAAAGGCAACGAACTATAGATACTCAAAGGTATCAAACTGTGGATACCCAGAGGTATTAAACTGTGGAACGAAGGTATCAAACTATAAAGACACTATCCTCTCGAAATGAAGACACTAGTGGTGTCAAACTGTAGCAGCTGCGTTGTAACCCTATAAGCATGCCTATCTATCCATGACCAAGACAATGAAGTAGGCATTGTAACATTTCCTTTAATCTTTTGCCAATTTGATAATTAATATATTGATAAATCACATGATATTCATTTGAAAACAAAATTTTTTTTTTAAGTTTATACATGCAAGTCATAACTTATCACCATTAGGATAGTATTCAAATCATAAGCACACATATGATTTATTTTGTATATGTTTTGTTCAATTGTGTTTCTCAAGGTACATTCATATAATTCTAGTATATAAATTCCTATACCTCATTTAAATATAAAACATGTTAAATTATACTTAATTATCTTCACAAAATTAGTACGTGAACTTTTATAGTCATACTACACACATATAAGAAATAAATATGCATACAAATCATCTATGTACTTGTAAATTTTCTTTAGCATGCATTATGCTCAATCTTAAATTCCAATGTTTAATTACCCAATTCACATATGGTATGTCATATTTTATTTATTTCTAGGTGTATGAAAAGTTTCATAAACATTCAAAAAGGTTCTGATATAAGTAGTAAAAAAAAAGGGAAGCGAAAAACTCAAAATTGTGCAATTTGGGCTAAGCCTATGATGGGTTTAATAATTAGCAAACAAATCAATCTAGAAATAAATTACACGATGGTCTCCACTTGTTCCAAAATTTTCACATAGAAAACATTCAATTTAGGCTTTTAGGTCTTCTAAACATTTGTCTCCCTATATCTCTAGTTTCCATATCACTAAAAATTAGACTATTTGGGATTCTAAACCATGAGATATGCAGTAAACATCACAAGCTGCTCCAATACATGGGCAACATTAGGTCACCATTTTCGATCTCAATTTCTAATGTCATAAAGCCAAAATTAAGTATGAGTCTCTTCTAGATATTTTTATTTCTATGTCTTAAGTTTCACCTCTAATTTTAATCGCCCAATTTAAAGGTCTATATGCCAAGTTATAGCCAAAACAATGGGGCTAGTTCAAGTGAACTGAGAATCTAATACAAAATTTCAATGAACGTTACTCTCTCTTGTCATATTCAACCAATTCCGTACAAAGTAACACCAAGACATAATTTTAGCAACCATTCCATTTCTAAAAATCAATCTTTGTACTCATACAAATATGCACACATATAGAAATTAACTAGGTATAGTCTCAAACCTTGAAATTTGTCAATTAGCTCTTCTTCTAGTGCTCTTCCTTCTCTTCCCCTTTAGTTTTGCTTGATTCACCAGCTAGAACACCAAAAATACATATCTCAATCTCATATCCAACCTTATAGTTCCAGCTCTTCATGAGCAAAGCAAGAAAGATGAATATGAGAAGAAAAACAACAAACTTTTACCTTGATTTTCACCTAGGATTAGCTTGATTCCTTATGCAAAATGATGTGATTAAGGAGATGGAATAAAGAGGAGATAAGAAACAAAATTATGGAGTTAAAATGCTACATACACATCCCTCTCCCCTCTCTTCTACTCCCGTTTCCATGAAGCTTTTAGTCTTAAACACATATTTCAATCCCATTGGACCATATGTTGATTTTTGGAAAAATTGCACATTTGGTCCTTCTTCTTCCTTTAGTTCCCATATTGACATATAAAGTCATCAATTGATTTCATTCTAGTCCATATTTCACATATAATTATTCATGTCCATGCCGAAATGAAGACATTACCAATTTACCCTTGTCTTTTAAATTAATTACCATTATGCCTCTTACTATGCTTAAATACACTTAATTCTTTATGTTCACTTCGTAATACACCCTAGACATATTATAATGCTTTTAGGTATATATTGGGGCCTTATAGTCTAGGTGATGAATCCCCCTAAAAATCATTAAATAATTAACATTTTATTATGGAATTATTTCATTAATTATTGGATCATAGAAATTCCTTTTTATATTAATAACGCTCTCGACACTACTAGCAACTAATCCATCGATTGATTAACATAAATCTTTCTAGTTAAAACCCCTAAGATTGCATTATCAATTTATGAATTCTACTATTAGGTTTGATCCTAATCTAAAGGATTTAGGTCAACCTATCTCTAGGTTTCCAATCAACTCCTTTCAATTATAATAGATTTATTCATCAAAAGGATTTCTCAATCTCAATTATATGAAATCAAATTGTCCACTAATATTCTAGATATATTATAATAAGGATAAAACACATAATTGAATCATATTAAATCAATCAAAATAATTGCATTAAATAAAAGATTAAGACATATTGTATCACTAACTAGGGTTCATCACACCTAAACACTAAAAAGTGTTTAGTTACTCATAATAGAAAATAAAATCAAATATAAACATGCAAAAAAACTAATAGAAAACAAAGAGTTCATAATTCTAAATGTCCATTTCTATTCTATTAAATCTTCTTGTAAGTTTGGATTTTATGTAGCCTTCTATTGGATCTCTTTTGATATTAAGTTTGTATTTTCCTCGTCTTTGGATCAAAATCGTCACCTTTTTGGATGTTTCACGTCTCAAGTCTACTACTAAATTCTGATCTCCTTTATTTGCCTCCAATTATGTCCTTTTATAGTAAAATTTAGGGTTTCCAAAACATTCATGGTCTTCTTCACAAGCATATAAGAGACTATGTATAATCAAAAACATCTAAATTCATGATTCTACATAAGTATCAAGAATTACACAGGCACACACACAGTCATGTATCGCTAAATTGCTTCAAAACTTTGTTTTATGTCATGTTTTCATCTAAATTCTTCTCCTTTTAATTCTTAAAGGCAATTATAACCTATAAATGCAATTGGAGAAAATTAAGTACTAAAAATACAACAAAACTACAAAATATCAATCAATATACCTCAAATATGGGTGTATAATTATAGTCAAATATGCATCCATCACACTTCATCTAGCTCTTCCTAAATTGTCAGTTAAATTGTTTATCTAACCCCACTTGGGTTGTATAAGTACATACTATATTGAAAACAACACCTTTCACCATAATTTTTAGGGATAGAATCCTATCATTAGTCCTCTTTACTCCCACAATGATGTATAAGTTCGTTAACAACCAAGATACCTACTCCATTCTATTACCTTAAACACCTTTAATGCTAAAGTTTGAACCCATTAATCTATTTCAGTTTAGCCTTTGTCCACTTTTTCTCTTGGATGCGCGCTATATGAATCTAATATTTATCTAAAATCTATACTAATTCCAATGATTTCTCAGTAAAGGTCCCAATGTTCCAAGGACCTACCTCTAATTTATCAATGTATTCTCTTCTCCTAGACCTAAAACTCACAAAATGACTAAACCTTGCTCTATCATAAGGAGTCAAAGCCACCACTCCTACCCTAATGCACAACATAAGTTATAAAAAAGAAGCCTAATAAGTCCCTAAATGATTTAAATAGTACTCGAGAAAGGAAACAAGGATTGATATTAAATCCCAAAATAGGCATCATAATAAACAGATATGAAAATCATAAGTACAAACTACATCAAGAAAATCAAAATTTAGATTGTCCAAAATCTAAACCAATAATAGCCGCCTCTTACCTTACTTTGCAACTAACTAATGGACAATGGCAGAGGCTAATTTGTGTAAATAATAGCAAGTAGGTTTCTACATAATGTTAAAACACAATACTAGACAATTAAAATATATATAAATTAAAAACTATAAACAAAAAAGAATTTAAAACTTTCAATGGTTCATGGAAGACTGAAAACTAGATCCCACAACCAAAGAGCAATTAATCAACCAGTAGGAAACACAATATGAAACCAATCACAAGTACATCAAATAGGGAAGAAAAATTTATGATATACCAATTAACTAAAGAAGGGAAAAACCAAATCAATATGATTTATTTAAGATTCCATACACCAGCTCTTTATATTCTCATCATAGTTAGCACTGTTCACCAGAAAATTCAATCTAAATAAAAAATTTAAGATTTGGTAATAAACAAAATGGGTTAGGAAAAATGGGAATATGCACTTCTGGATAATTGAAGAACCAAAAGAGATGTTTTTGGTATCTTGACGCTTAGGGTTTGGAAATTTGTTCTAAAGTACTAGCAAAGTTAATGAGCGGTAGAAACTGGTGATGATGGTGATAGCAACTGATGATGACGATGGTAGTAACCAACAACAGCAATGTAGCAACCAATGAATCAAAAGTTGACAAAAATAAAATAAAATAAACAAGTAAAATACAGAGATAGAGAAGCTAGAGATAGCAAATGGAAGAGAGTCCAAATACGAGTGATTTAATTTTTCCTACTGTTGGTTTATGTGAGCTCAAGAGAGAGTCAAAAGACAAGTCAACTATCGGATGACCAGTTGCCTATACCGAAAGGATTGATTACTCATGCTAATGCTAAGAGGCTTAGAGAAGCTTTTGATGGACTTATATGCACCCTAGTTGATGAAGAAAAGGCCTTTGGAGATCAAGTTACAATCAATAACATCAAGGCAATAATGCTATTCACGTGTTCTGACTTGGGCCGAAATTCTGACATTGATTCATGCCGAATCAACTCACCTGACCAACATAAAAGTTGTACATTTTTGTCTTAGCTTTCTAACGGTATAAGATTTGCTTTAATCGGAGGTCCGTAGCCCAATATGTGCTCGATTTACTAAAAGATGTTCTGCCAGAAAATTGTTACGACTTCCTAATGGACTTTTCAATTTTTCTAGTTAGGTTGTTCATTTTTAGGCCCACTTTTTGAGACTTAAAAAGGTGGTTTTTTACACTTCCTATTCAGATTAGATTGAGAACAATTTTAGGTCACTTCGTGAGGGATTCAATCTTGAAGTTCTCTACAAACCGATTTTTACGAACTTATCAAGTGATTAGTCGAAATTGGTTGTGATGTTCTTTTCATATCTTTGCGCGTTTTGGTTTCTGATTGCATTGTTAATCTTAGGTCAAGGCGTCGAAGGATCTTCCGATAACTTTGATTTCTTGGGTTGGGGTTTTGATCCGATCAATCAAGGGGTTCCTAATCGAGTCGATTCTAGGAGTTTCGCGTCATTTGGTATCAGAGCTTTGACTCAATTTCAGGTTCCTATCCATTGTTCTTATCGTCTTCACTTGTTTTCTTATTTCTTTGCTGGTTTAAATTTCTATTTACTTTTGTCCTTGTTTGCCTTCTACTGTTTATTTCACTCTATGTTTTATCGTTATCGTTCCATTGCTGTTTGTTAACATCGTCTTTGTTGTTCTTGTTTCGTAATTTTATTTTAATTCATACTTCATATTGTGTTTACAGTTAGTTTTTATTAAGATTGTTCTTGTGAAAAAAATATATAAAAAAAGGTCAAAAAAGCTTTATTGATTCATTGATCGTAATTTACTGAGATTGTGGATAGTTCATCTTGAAGTGTTGCTGCGATTGTAAGTTGTTAAAGAAAGAAGTTTGTTGGAATTTGTGAAGTTTAATGATTGATAGAAAAATTGTGTGGATTGCTAGAAGTTATATTGCGTTATTGCTCGAGTTGAAATTGAAATTCACAAAACTT
The DNA here is from genome assembly GCA_026874005.2 of Erythroxylum coriaceum. Taxonomy (NCBI): domain Eukaryota; kingdom Viridiplantae; phylum Streptophyta; class Magnoliopsida; order Malpighiales; family Erythroxylaceae; genus Erythroxylum; species Erythroxylum coriaceum. The sequence goes on from JANQAP020000177.1 coordinate 2,986,559, forward strand.
GAACAACGAAACTTTAAAAAGCTAATTCTTATTACAAAATTTCTCTTTCGATCCTTTGAATTTTTTTGGTTCTTGACCCGTACATGTTACTTTTCGTTGCTCTCTTATTGCTTCCTTTTGATTTCTTCAAATTTTCTTTTGTAAGAGTGTCACTTTCAATCTAATTGTCCTTGATTTGTTCAGAATTTTTGGTTGGCAAAGAATTTCGGGAAAGAATCAAGAGTGGTAAAAGGCAAGAGTGATTTACATCAAAAGAAAAAGACAAAAAAAAGAGCAAAATACGAGTGAATCATCATCTATTCAAGTGAAACACGTAAGGGAGTGAGTGAGCTTTATTTTTAACTAACATTATTACACTTATTTTTCTTGTTAATTTGTAATGTCTAAGGCAGGAGATGAAAGGGATTCAGAAGACCTAGCCACAACTATAAAGGCTTTACAAGAACAATTGACCCAAATGAATCTTGCATTTGAAAGCTATAAAGAGAGGTTAGAATGCTTGGAGGCTCCAAAACGAGGTCGGCCAACACCACCACCGACCAACCAACTTGAATTTGAGGATGTTGAAACTAAAACAAACATGGAAGAGTGGGATAGATATCAAACTAGGGAGTATGTGACAAGAGGTCTAAGAACATGTGACATGCCTAGAAGAGAACCGAGAGCTAGGGAAGAAGTTGATAGAAACCTGAGCACTATAAAAATGAAGATTCCTTCTTTTCAAGGTCGAATTAATCCAGACCAATATTTGGAGTGGGAAAGAAAGGTGGAGCTTGTGTTTGACTGTAATCACTATTCAAAAGAAAAGAAGGTCAAATTCGCAGCTGTCGAATTTACAGACTATGCCATAGTTTGGTGGATCAGGTTCAAATTAACAGAAGAAGAAGTGGGGAGAGACCTATCCAAACTTGGGATGAAATGAAGTTTGTCATGAGAGCAAGATTTGTTCCTAATCATTATTACAAGGAACTGCATCAAAGACTCCAAAACTTAAAATAGGGGTCTAAGAGTGTTGAAAAGTACTATAAAGAAATGGAAATGGCAATGATCAGGGCAGATGTTGTAGAAGACCGAGAGGCTACTATGGCTAGATTCTTGTGTGGGCTGAATAGAGAAATTGTCGACACAATTGAGCTATAACATTATATAGAGATTGAAGATATGGTTAGTGTTGCCATGAAAGTGGAGAAACAACTTAGTTACAAAAAATTGGCTAGACAGTCTCAATTCAATAATAGGGGTGGATCACCTTGGAAGTCAGGCTACAATAGAAGTAGTGAAGAGAGAAACTCGTCTAAATTCAAAGATGATAGGTTTACGCCAAAAATCTTAGGAAGACAAGTACTCTCCTAAAGAAAAGATCGAAATTTTTTAGAAGAACAAAGAAACCACTCCAGTGACCAGCAGCAAAACTAAGTGTTTCAAATGTCAAGGGTATGGCCATATAGCTTCTCAATATCCTAACAAGAGAGCTATGATCATAAAAGATGATGGGATTGTTGAAACAGATGGAGAGGAGACAGATCCAGAAATGCCACCGTTAGAAGATGCAAGCGATGTAGAATATCCAGAGTAAGGAGACTTACTAGTTGCAAGGAGAGCTTTAAATTTGCAGGCTAAGTACGATGCTCCAGAAGAATAGCAGGAAAATATTTTTCACACTAAATGCAATGTAAGTGGGAAGATGTAACACACCACTACCATAGGACATTTGCCCGAAATTCTTAAGAATATTCGAGCACATACCCTATAGGAATAGCGTGTTAGAGCAGTCACATTCACTTACTATGGCATCATACACATTAGAAGTAATCATAAAACAAAACAACTTATCTCATTTTATTAACAAAACATGTTTTACACTGTTATTTCATTACAAACTGTTCATATATTCACATTACAGAAACCATCTGTGATCACACTGTTTTAAACAAAAGATTCTACATAAAATTAAAACTATACAAAGTATTCTATCTAAAATCCCCAGATGATAGCTGACCAAACCTTTGAGTCATATCTTGATCCAAAATGGACAGTACTAAACTTTAGTTAGCTTGCTCTACTAGCAAGGTCTCCTCCCAGTACCTAAAAATCAACGTTGCAATTTTGATGAATTTTGCGAACTCAGTGAGTGAACCATCATCGATGTGTTCACTCAATACAGAGCACATATATATCAATGAATAACGTTCAGCTCAATCAAAGTAACGCTTCATTCAGAGTTATAACTCATATACCACAAATTGCATCATAATAAAAGAAGCATTTAAAAATACAATCACTTGTTAAGTCATTCCAGAAGTATATTCTGAATGCAAGAATATCATACAATCATTTCAGAACATAGCACTCATTTATCACAATTCTTCCTATCACCATCAAAGTCATAAGCATTTCTCAATATCAACACAACACAGTTCAACATTCATTTGCAATCAATATCATGAACGCATTTAAAGATACAAACGCAAAAGCAAATGAGACTCATTCCATTTTAACTTTTTTGTAACCGAGTGCCTATTGCACTGTCCCATATCCGTTGTAGATACTGGGCTCTTTTCAGTACTGTCCCGTATTTGTTGTGGATATCGGGCTCATTAATCGTTGAGCCTGAGGCTCTGATGCGCATACTGAGTTTAAAGCTCTTTTCATGTTGGCTACTCCGGTCACAACTCCTTTTATATGAACATGCATCATATAATGGAGTATCATAGTTCATATAATATATCATCAATCACTTTTAGTCAATGAGCACATTCAATTTTCACAGTTTATCAGATCTAAGTCCGACATTCAACAAATAGTTGAGCATTCACATTCAGTTGAGCATCACTTATTCCATACACATTTACATTCACATTTATCATCGAACCTTGGTCCGGCACTCAATAATAATATCAAATAACACTTAGTCAGTCAAATTCACATACAATGAGCACTTCTAATACAGTCCCGAATAATGGTCTCCTCGGACAATCAATTGTCCAGAATCAGTAATATCACAATCAAACCAGTAACAGTTCATTATGTCAAAATTAAACAAGACTGAAGCATAGTGAGATACATCTAAGTCAATTCACTACATATATAATTCAAACAGAAAAAAACACATATAATTGAGTTGACACATCTAGGCTAACTCATGGTTTACTCCAGATAGCTTATTGCCTAGACGTCCCAGTAACGTCTGGATGTGCTCAATCTATTTACTCCCATATAATAGGCAATCACACATTTACACATTACTTCTTTGCACCTATCACAAAAGTACTCACTTATGCATATATGTATA
>JANQAP020000177.1:2989950-3005189 GCA_026874005.2 Erythroxylum coriaceum
CATTTAATATTTTTCCTAGACTAGATGCATATAACACTTTATCAATCACCCAATTGTAACAATAAATTCCCAATTCAATAATTTTAATCCATCCAAAAATAAAATTCTAGACATAGATAACAACCACAATCTTGCAATCACATCATACTTATTTAAAATCCTAGGAATTAGTCAATTGTGTGTATATACTATCTTTGTAATATGTACCAAAATACAATTCGTGTATGAATGCTAATGTTATGCATGTATATGCAATGCTTGATCTAGGATTCTAACCCTAAATAAGTTCCAGAGACCGAATGTTACAGAAGGCATGCAGTCTAGTTATTGAAGGAGGTAGTTGTACTAATGCTGCTAACACTTACTTAGTGGAAAATCTTAGATTGTCATTATTGAAACACCTTAAGCCGTACAGGCTACAGTCGCTGAATGATTGTGGCGAGGTCAAAGTGACTAAGCAGGTGGTTGTGCCATTTACTATTGGCAAGTATTTTGATGAGGTTTTATGTGATGTGATTCTGATGCAAGTAGGCCACATACTTTTGGGTTGGCCTTAGGAGTATGACTATAAGATCTCGCGTAATTGTTATCTAAATACTTATTCTTTTTCTAAAGATAGAAAACTTGTCACCCTCAAGCCATTGTCTCCTAAAGAAGTATACGAAGATCAGCTAAAGCTTAGACAACGAGAGGAGTCAGAAAAAGCAAAAAGAGTTGAGTTGAACAAACACAATGGGGAAAAGAAAAAAATGAGTGAGAGCGAGAATTTAACAATTAAAGAGAGTGATAGGGAAAAGGGAAACACTGAGTGTAAGAGAGATAAGAAAGTGAGTTTGCATGCGAGAGGGAGAGATTTTAGAGATGTTTATTATGGAAAAAAATCACTTGTAATGTTGATGTACAAGGAAACTTGTTTTAGTGCTGCTGACCTTGATGAATCTGTGCCCTCTATTGCTAAATCTCTTTTGCAGGAATATAGTGATATTTTTTCAGAGGAACTTCCAAAAGATTTGCCACCTATCAAAGGGATTGAGCATCAAATTAACTTAGTGCCTAGAGTTTCATTGCCTAATAGGCCAGCATATCGCAGTAACCCTAAAGAGACTAAGGAATTACAAAGACAAGTGGAAGAGCTTATAGCTAAAGGCCATGTCAAGGAGAGTATGAGTCCATGTGCTGTTCCTGTGATACTAGTGCCAAAGAAAGATGGAAGTTGGAGGATGTATGTGGACTGCAGAGCAATCCACAAAATTACGATAAAGTATCGACATCCCATTCTTAGGTTAGATGACATGTTAGATCAATTGAATGGTGCTGTGATTTTTACTAAAATTGATTTGATTGGGGGATACCACCAAATTCGTATGTTCCAGGGTGATGAACGGAAAACTGCATTTAAAACTCAATATGGACTGTATGAGTGGATGGTAATGCCATTTGGTTTGACAAATATACCTAGCACTTTTATGAGATTGATGAACCATGTACTTCGTGCATTCATTAATAAGTTTGTTATTGTGTACTTTGATGACATCTTGATATAGAGTATGAGCTTAGAAGAACACATGCATCATTTGAAATGTGTACTTGATGTCTTACGTGAACAAACGTTGTATGCTAATGTTAAAAAGTGCAGTTTTTGTATGGAAAAGGTTAATTTTCTTGGTTTTATTGTTAGTGCTAAGGGCATTGAGGTTGATAAGAATAAAGTGGAAGCCATTAAAGAGTGGCCAACACCTAAATCTGTTTCAGAAGTACGGAGGTTTCATGGTTTAGCCAGTTTTTATAGGCGATTCGTTCCACACTTTAGCATTGTAGCTGCACCATTTACGAAGGTCATTAAAAAAATGTTTCATTTATGTGGGGTCCTGAACAGGAAAAGGCATTCATGCTACTGAAAGATAAATTGTGATCCACTTCTTTGCTTGCTTTGCCTGATTTTGATAAAATTTTTGAAATTGAATGTGAAGCCTCTAGAGTAGGCATAGGTGCTATGTTAATGCAAGAGAAACACACTTTGACATATTTTAGTGAAAAGTTGAATGGAGCGACTCTAAACTATTCTACTTATGATAAAAAATTGTATACTTTAGTGAGAGCGCTCGAAAGATGGCAACATTACTTGTGGTCGAAGGAGTTTGTCATCCACACTGACCATGAGTCCTTGAAGCATCTCAAAGGACAAGGAAAGTTGAATAGGAGGCATGCAAGATGAGTTGAGTTTATTGAGACATTTCCATATGTCATTCAATATAAGCAAGGTGCAGAAAATGTGGTAGTTGATGCACTATCTCATAGGTATGCTTTAATCTCTACTCTGAGTAGTAAGTTATTAGGATTTGAGTATATCAAGGATTTGTATGCTGCTGATACTGATTTTGGAAATGTGTATGATGCTTGTGAAACTGCTGCATTCAATAATTTTTATCGCCATGATGGGTTTTTGTTTAAGGAAAATAGACTCTGTGTGCCAAATTTTTCTTTGCTGGAATTAATTGTTAGAGAGTCTCATAGTGGCGATTTAATATGCCATTTCGATGTACAGAAAACATTGGACATTTTGCATGAGCATTTCTTTTGGCTGCATATGCGTAAGGATGTAGAACGTGTTTGTGCAAATTGTGTTTAGTGTAAACAAGCTAAATCTAAAGTTATGCCTTACGGATTATACACACCATTGCATGTACCTAGTGCACCTTGGGAACATATTTCTATGGACTTCATTTTAGGTTTGCTTAGGTCTAAATATAGTAAAGATTCAATTTTTGTGGTTGTTGACAGGTTTTCTAAGATGTCTTATTTCATTGCTTGTCATAAAACTAATGATGCATCTCATATTGCAAATTTGTTCTTTAAGGAAGTTGTTCGACTGCATGGAATTCCAAAGACCATAATTAGTGATAGAGATGTCAAATTTTTGAGTTCTTTTTGGAAAGTGTTGTGGGCAAAGTTAGGAACTAAATTGTTGTACTTGACTACTTGTCATCCACAAACAGATGGACAAACCGAGGTTGTCAATCGTACTCTTGGTACTTTGTTGCATGCTGTGATTAGTAAAAATTTGCGCACTTGGGAAGAATGCTTGCCCCTTGTTGACTTGGCGTACAATAGAAATGTTCATTCTTCTACAGGTTTGTCACCATTTGAAACTATGTATGGTTTTAATCCACTAACTGTTATAGATTTACTTCCTTTGCCTATTAGTGAATTATCTAATGCAGATGGTGAAAAGAAAGCATATTTGGTAAGGAAGATCCATGAATAGACCTCTCGGCACATTGAGAAAAAGAATAAGCAATATGCATCTAGTGCTAATAAGGGAAGAAAGTTTGTTTCATTTGAACCCGGAGATTGGGTGTGGTTGCATATGCGCAAGGAAAGATTTCTTGATAAACGAAAGACAAAGCTACATCTAAGAGGCGATGGTCCATTTCAAGTTCTCAAAAAGATAAATGACAATGCCTATAAATTTGATCTCCGAGATTCGAGGACGAATCTTTTTCAAAAAAGGGAGGATAATGTGAGCTCAAGAGAGAGTTGAAAGACAAGTCAACTATCGAATGACCCGTTGACCATGCCGAAAGGACCGATTACTCGTGATAATGCTAAGAGGCTTAGAGAAGCTTTGGGTGGGCTTATATGCACCCTGGTTGATGAAGAAAAGGCCTTTGGAGATCAAGTTACAATCAATAACATCAAGGCAATAACGCTATTCACGTGTTCTGACTTGGGAAGAAATTCTGAAATTGATTCAGGAAGAACCAGCTCAACTTACCAACGTAAAAGTTGTAGATTTTTGTCTTAGCTTTCCAACGGTATAAGAGTCGCCCTAATTAGAGGTCTGTAGCCCAAGATATGCTCGATTTACTAAAGGATGTTCTGACAGAAAATTGTTACGACTTCCTAATGGACTTTTCAATTTTTCTAGTTAGGTTTTTTTTAGGCCCACTTTTTAAGACTTAAAAAGGTGGTTTTCTACACTTCCTATTCAAATTAGATTGAGAATAATTTTAGGTTACTTGGTGAGGGATTCAATCCTAAATTTCTAGACAAACCGATTTTTACGAACTTATCAAGTGATTAGTAGGAATTGCTTGTGGCGTTCTTTTGATATCTTTGCGCATTTTGGTTTCTAATTGCATTGTTCATTTTGGGTCAAGCCGTTGAAGGATCTTCTGACAACTTTGATTTCTTGGGTTGGGGTTTTGATCCAATCGATCAAGGGGTTCCTAATCAAGTCTCTAGGGGTTCTGCGTCATTGGTGGTATAATAAACATACCCAACAACAATCTCAATAGAACTAGAAATACCTAGTAGTTGAACTTGTTTCCATATAAAGAAGCAAACACTAAATGGTCAAATCCAGAAAAGATTGAGGAAAGATGTAACCTTGTTTCAATTGATAGGTGAAATAAAGATAGATGTGATTTCTAAAAGTTGAATTGAATGAATAAAGAAGTTAACTCGAGTTACGTACTAAGTATGTCTGAACTATCATTTACATAATATTTGATGAAAGACATATGCTCTGATAAAAGAGAGTCAATACTATAACACAAATTATACTATATGTGTAATACCAACCAATAAGGATAATATAACTTATATTTTTAACTTATATTGTGTGAGGATTCTTTAAGGTTATATGAACCTCAGATTAAAGCATCATTTTTCACTCAAGTTCTAATTCCAGATAAATAAGTTAATGATTGCTAGAATGTTACTAGAAAATCATAAATGATTCAATATAATGGGACATTCGAGAAAAGTGATTTAATTTGATTTAAAGAATTAAAAATTGAGGAAGATCATTATAACTTAGAGTTTACATTAAGACATATTCAAAAGAGTCCTTAAGGTTAAGGCAAAGTTGGCGACAGAGAGAAAGGACTTAATTGGCTATGGTGTCTCCGGAAAAGGTGCAAACATCTAATTAAAACCAACAGAGCTCTCTAAATGGAAATGTTTATGGTGCTATTCATCCTGCATAACTTACTACTTATCTTGTTCTTTATCATTTTGTTCTTCTGATCTCCTTAGGAAATCCTACTACTTGCTTTATGCTTTGTTGTTTCCAACTCTTACCTCATTTTTCTTCTCACTTTTGCAACCTTTCTCTTCCCTTTGCGAATCTGGTACTGTTCCTTGATTAAACTTTGTCCAATAGTCTTTGTCCTCACTCCATGTGCAATAGCAACTTCCCACCTATAGCTTTAAACTTTCCAGCACCATCAACCTCTTCTTCCCCTACTGATTCTTCACTTAATCCTCAAATCCCTGTGGCTTCCAAAATATCTTGGGTCTAAGAGGTTAGTGATTCTTCCCCGGAACTAAAGCTTAAATATTGTCCCCGTTCTATAATTATAATACCATTATAATTATGAAGGATGGTTAAGAGGAAGGAATGATTACCATTACTATTGACAGTGGTTAATTTGTAAAAAATATTGAGAATTAAATTTTATTATATTTTAATTATTTAATTAATTGTAATTTAATTAATTATATTGTAATTAATTAATTACCATATGTTGATTAATTAAAATATTGTAGTTAATTTTAATTAATTATATTGTAGTTAATTAATTAATTATAATTTAATTAATTAATTAATTAATATATATATTATTTAGTTAATTAATAATAATATTTTAATTAATTATATTGTAATTAATTATATTGACAAGCACACTCTTATATAACAATGATACTCGTTCCTCTAGATTAGGAGAGGAATGGGGTATTACCCAAAAATGGGTAATCAAAGTAATGACTCTATAATCATAGTTCCTTACCAAACTTAATCTTTCATTTCATACTCATTCCTCCTTTTTTATACCCATTAAACAAGTACATCCTAAGTTAAGCTTAAGAAAACTTAAGTTCAATTCGTTCTTAAACTCGTTTCTTTATAGGTTATTATTCACTTCCAACTTTTGACACTCATAAGTTCACCGTCTAACCATCATTTCTAGTGATCTAGGACTTTATGAAAAGCTCTTGAGATGCTCTACCAAACCCCTAAACTTGTTACATGAAAAATGACTTAGATTTGGAGAAATTATGACTAGAAATTTTGGTCCATTTAGGTAAGTCATCATTATCCTATTTTTTTATCATTTTGGGCGAAACTAACACCACCGTCATGTCTAACAGACCTAAAATGTAAGAAAGGAGGGGAACCTGACACTAATCGACCCATTTTATTGGTGAACAGAAATGGGTTACTTTTAATCACAAACCAGGAAAAGTTTCGACGCAAGACCAATGTCATTGGATTTTTGGAGGTAAGCTCGTCATTTCTGGGATGGTGGTGAAGATCATTGCCGGTCCAGCAGTAGCAAGTGTCCCCCATGTTCTGATGATGATGGTGATTTTCCCAACAACCTCAAAATGGCAGGAAATAATTTTGAAAATTTCCAAATGTTATTTGGATCAATTTTCATAAATGTGACATATTGAAATTCTTGATAGTTTGCGAGATAAAAAAAAATTGGGAAGGGTTATGTTCATATGGAAATATATGAAACTGATTAAATTTGAGTCATTGTTGATTAGAATTGAGACTATCTAGATGTATTGAGTATAAATGAGGGTGCTCATGTTAGAATTTGGTATACCTAAATTATGAATTGGATTTATCATGAATTTTGGAATGTAAATGTGAACTCAATTAGGTATATACATGTAGTTCAGAGGCCCAAATTGAGTTGTGTTTTTTAGTGGATATAGAAGCTGCATTTTCATTGTAAGAATGACCCTTTTTTTTAAAGGGGGATGCCCATTTTACAGGGGAAACTCTACTGAATTTTCAGTGGATTCTTCCTAAAACATGACATCACTATTTTTAAATAGAAAATAGAGCTCTTTAGAATAAATGACAAATTGAGTCATGGTTTTATTCTCAAGGCAATCTAAAATTGGTATAGGTTTTACATTATAATGAGCCTTCTTATTTTTCTTTCTATAGATCAATTTGGAACAGAACCCTCCACTTCGAGACACCTGGTTCGGTGCGAAGGAGCGTACTCTACCTATGAGTTAATATTCATGGTTTTGGGTGTATTAGAATTCATTCTCATATTCATCATGAAAATCACCATCATTATCATATGCACACATAATACTTATACATATGGATTGACACATGTACATATATTTTTGTTGTGCGATGTTATGCTTGTTTTGATATGTGATGATGTGGAGGATCATTATGGCATAAGCTACCTGGTGGGCATCACCAACCTGTGCGCATAGTGAGTCAATTAGTTGGGTATAGGTTTGGGTTAGTAGTTGATCTATTGATTGAGATATGACACGATTAAGGCAGTTCAGATGAAGTTGCTCTCAGATGCCAACCAATATATGGTACATAATATTGTGGTATGATTGTGGCGTTTCAGTTAAGGTTGTTCTTAGATGGCAATCATATCATAGTGAGGTTATGGCGGTTCGGTTGAGGTCGTTCTTGAACTGAAGTCCACTATATTTGGACTAAGTGACGTTTATAGAACAAGAGAGCCCCTATAGCTATAATATATAGGTAAGGGGCATGCTATATGGTCCTTCGTCAATTCTTCACTATTATTTATGATTTGTGATTGTGACGATTATGTGACATGATATTGATATGGGAAATATATACATACTTATGAAAAAAAATCATTTTTTTTTGATTTTGCTTTTATGGATGTGATACATTATACGCGCACGCTCGCGCACGCACACTCGCACACGCGCACACACACACACACACACACACACACACACACATACACACACACACACACACACACACACACACATCATTTGAAATCTTTAAGAGAGTATAACATAACCATCATATTAAGTCAGTGAGGTCTGACTCCTCTCAATCATTTTTCAGGAGCTTCTTTTCAAATCTCTTATAAAAAGTTACTTCATCAATCTTCTTCTTCTCCAGCGATTCGATGTACATTTTTGGTGACCATTTTATCTAGAGTCGCAGTAGTCTTGTATGTGTTAGATTTCCCTTGGATTAACTACGTCAATATTGTAACACATTATGGATTGGATATTGTTAGTACTGTTTGATTGTTATAAGTATGAGTTTGATTGTTTTGAAATCTTATCTTTATTATAGATATAGGGATTTAATGTTATTTTAGAATGGTCCAGTAAACCTTAAGTTTACTGCTCCTTTAGCACCAATCATAGTCCAAAGTTAGGATCGTGACAATGCAACATCTTTTTAGTGCTCTCTTATATGATTATTTTTTGATAAAATAAAGATCTAGGGTGGATTGGATGAAGTGTGGAGATAAAAATAAAGATTTTTTCATAGAGTCGTCATAAACAAGAGAACCTCCAACATAATCATTTCATTGCAGCTTAACAATCAAGTTTTTGATTCCAAGGATTTGTTACTTTATGGTGCTTTGAAATACTTTTCAAATATCTTGTCTCCTACACATTCTACTTCTTCTCAGCTATTACTGAGTGAAATCGTGTTAGACAAGATTAGTCTTATAATTGCTAATTTACTTAGCAAGCCTATTACAAGTTTGGAGACTGAGATTGCCTCAAGATCCTTAAATTCAAACAAGGCACCTGGATTTGATGGATTCAGCCCTCTCATTTCTTCAATAAATCTTAGCATCTGACAAAGAATATGTTAGTTGATGTTATTCTAGAATTCTTCAACAAAGGTCAAATGTTTTCAGAAATTAATGGAACCTTTGAAACTCTAGTTCCTAAAAATGGAGAACATAGAACTTTTTTAGAATTTAAACCTATTTCTTGTTATAACACTGTGTATAAGATCGTTGCTGAGGTCTTGGTTCAAAAATGAAAGAGGTCTTATAGAAATACGTTGACATTTCACAAGGCGTATATTTACTTAGCAGAATTATGGTGGATAACATCATGTTAATGCAAGAATTTGTCAGGAATTACACCAACAGAAGGGGAAGCAGGAATTGTATCATTAAGGTTTACCCAAAGAAGACCTATGAAAGTGTAGATTGGGGCTTTATACTGAACATCTTACATGCTTTGGAATTTCTAGACAACTTTATCCAATGGACCTTCAATTAAAGGTGGAAGATCCTCCCCCGGTCATTGTTAGCGGAAGCTAATGCCTTGGGTTGATGAATGGTCAGCCTAGTAAGTCCTTTAGATTTCATTCAGGTGTAAGAAACTAAGGATTACTAATCTATGATTTGTAGATGATCTCATACTCCTTTCCAAGGCTGATCAGAGTTATATACTAACGCTTATGAAAGCCCTAAAAATATTTAGTAAGATGTTTGGATTGGAAACAAATTGGTCTAAGAGTTGCTTTTATTTATCAAAATCAACTATAAGTTAGCAATCTGCCATCGAAACTGTCACTAGTTTCATACTACAGACACTTCCTATATTTTACCTAGGAATTCCCATTTTAGTTACCAGTCATAAACATAGAGATTTTAAAAAACTTCTTAACTATATCAACTACAGAATCTCTTCTTGGAGTTCCAAATTACTTTCCATACCTGGAAAATCTGTGCTTATCTCATCTATACTGAATTCAGTCTATGCTTTTTGAGCTGCACAAGTTGCTATACCTAAAAAAGTAATCAAATAAAAAGAGATAATGTGTAGTAGGTTTCTTTAGAATGGGAATGGATAAAGTGTCAAGAGAGCTTGGATGCAATGGAAAGAGGTATGCTTACCTAAGGACAAAGGTGGTTTGGGAATAACTTCTTTCAAACTAATGAACAATGCTATGATGTCCAAGATGTTATAGAGGTTATTAACTAACAAGCATTCCTTATAGTGTAAATGGATTCATAAGATCTATATAAAAAATAGCAACATATGGACCATGAAGATTAAATGTTCCTATTCTTTAAATTTGAAAGTCATTCTAAAGACTAGAGAATTGTTAAGGAATGAATTTACTTATCTCATTGGAGATGGCAAGCTACAATGAGCTATGGAATGTCTCAAACTTGTCATTGGTAAAAAAAGCAATAGTAGTTGATGCACTAGTTGACAAACAGATCTTTATACAAAGCTCTAGCCCTAGACCCACTTGTGAAGAAAATTTTCACACTAGCTTGAGTAAAGGAAAGATTATATTATCTAAAAGAATTCGAGAAATGGCAAGTTTAACAACCAATCTTATAGGAAGTTTATGCAAAAACACTATAACAAGATTCCCTGGCACAAAATTATTTAGTACAAGAAATTTCATCCAAGGGCATTAAGTTGTCTATGGCTATGAAAGATAAGATACCAACTATAGATAGGCTACAGAGATTCCTAAATATCCCTAATTGGAGTATTCTTTGCCAGAAAGTTGAAGAAAGTATTGAAGACTTGTTTTTTCAATATGCGTATGTCAATAGTACATAAAAGTATACATGACATTAATGTTTTATTTATAATGCACATAGAAGATAAGATTGTATAAAGAGATCGTGTATTGAAATCAAGCAACCTGATTCTACGATCGAGTGGTCATTCAGCGTAACTATAAGATGTCTAGTGAAAGTTATGTAGGGTGAAAGAAATACTAGAAATTTTTAAGGCAACAGTCTACCAGCAAAATTGTTGTATCAAAATTGATCTTAGGAAAGCCTATGATAATGTTGATTGGAGCTTCATCACACATATTTGGCAGGCCATGGAATTTTTAGGAATATAAGTTGGATTGAATAATGCTTGACAACTTCCTCCTATAGTATCTTAATGAATGGGCAACCCACCAGTTTCTTTCAAAGTAGTAAAGGGATCGGGCAGGGAGATCTCTTGTCTTCATATATCTTCGCCTTGGTGATGCAAATACTCTATAAAATCATTGAGCATACTATAGCACGGAAATAGGAATTCAAATACCATTCCAAGTGTGGTAGATTTAAACTAACCAACCTTTGTTTTGCAAATGATTTGCTCTTACTTTCAAAAGTTGATGCCACTTCTTTTACCATCTTCATGAAAGCTCTAAAGAGCTTCAGGACTACAAGTAAATTGTTCTAAAAGCAATATATTTCTGTCCAAGAGTGCCTTGCATCTACAACAATTAATCACTTCATTAAGGGCAGTTCAGTCACAGGACTTCCTAATGAAATATTTGGGCATTTCCATCTCTCTATGCAGATTAAAAGCAAGAGATTGTACTAATTTACTTGACAAAATACAAGCTCGAATTTTATCATGGAGCTGTAAACATCTTTCACGAGCAGGAGGGATCTAACTTATTAACTCGGTTCTTAATTCTCTCAACATCTACTGGGCTGCCCATTTGTCTTTTCCAGGATCCATTTTGAAAACTATAAACAAAAATTCAACAATTTCTTATGAACAGGAAACAAGGAGAAAAGTCACAAGACTATGGTGAAATGGAAAGAAATTTGCACCCCTAGAGATCGAGATGGTTTGGGGATTTATTCCCTCAAACTTATGAACTTTACTCTACTCACCAAAAGGCTATGGAGACTTATGGAAAACAAACAATCCCTATGGTGCAGATGGATACATAGCTATTTCATCAAGAACTGAAGCTTATGGTCTATTGATTGTTACACACATTACTTCCACCACACTTAAGGTCATCCTAAAGTTGAGGGACCAGCATAAAACAGACTTCATTACTCTTATAGGCAATGGGAATTCCACCAACTTATGGTATGATTACTGGCTTTCTGTGGGAGCTTTGATTAATTACAATGGTGTTAATTCACTAAAGAGTTCAATTCCCTTAAATGTGACGATTGCTACAGCCTCACAAAGTAAAGATATAGTGAGGAGATCATCAATTCCCACCTCTTTACTAGATGAAATTTGCGACTCTTATTGCAACACTGAACTAGATAAATATCCTTGGAGACATACGACTGATGGCAAATTTTCAAACTCTTGTTGTAAGGAATTATTCTTCAAGCTAGTATGGACTAAATACATATGGTCCAATCATATTTAACCTCGAGCATCATTCACCCTGTGGTTTGCGATGAAGGGCAGACAATTAGCCAAATACACAAAACTCACTAATTGGTGTTCTTTATGCAGAATAGCGGAAGAAACAAGTGAAGACGTATTCTTCAAATGGACATTTAACAACATATAAAGGGAGCTTTACAACAAATGTCTGTCAAATGATGTAATTAACAGCCTAGATTGTATCTACACCCTACGGATGACCTATAGAAACGACGTAACACAACGTATACGTGTTTTTTGATAACTTTATCCTCGATAACCACTGTTATATGGGATGAGAGAAATCTCAGAACATTTCAAGACAAAACCACCATTCAAGAGCAGTTTTACAACCAATTATTACATCACTTCTGGCTCCAAATATGTTTGTAAAAATAGAAGCTTCAACATGGACCCTATCTAATTAGATACTAGAATGTGTGATATATTTTAAGTAGTAGTGACTTTGATAACCATTAAATGCATATGCTGTCGACAGTATTCGTAGGTGTGTTACTCTTTCATCAGCTACTGCTCTTACGGTACAATAGTATCAACTCAATTACGCTTTACATTATTGACCAGTAGGTTTAATTGCTTATAGATTAACTGATGGTGGTTTGTAGTTGAGGAAAATAAGGCATGGTTGGGAGCTTTTTGGCTCCTAGATTTTCAATTACAATAGATCTTCGATAGTGTTTCAGATGTAGTGAAATTCTCTATTTTGAATTATTAAGTTGTAGTGTAAGACATTTTTTATTCGCCTTCAAGGCTTAATAGATTCAAGTTTTTCCAAAAAAAATGTC
Source organism: Erythroxylum coriaceum (assembly GCA_026874005.2). Lineage (NCBI taxonomy): Eukaryota > Viridiplantae > Streptophyta > Magnoliopsida > Malpighiales > Erythroxylaceae > Erythroxylum > Erythroxylum coriaceum. Next base: position 3,002,703 of record JANQAP020000177.1, read on the forward strand.
TACCAGTAGAACAATTTAGTAGCAAAATCATTATGCAAGTAAGATGATACATGAACTTACACGAGTCCATACTCCTTAATGAAGATTACTGCAATATAATGTGGAATGTATAAGCCTATTAACTTCTATAGTATTTTGTCTTTAGGCTTGTAAGCTTCCAATGCTTGGTTTTCAATACGTATAACTTTTTGAAGCTACTTTGTAACCTTTGTTTGTCATTCATGGCCTAATTCATTATTATTATTTCCTCAAAAAATAGAGCTCACTTCTATGTAAAAAATGTACTAGTATAAAATATAGATACAATGAGATTGAGATAATTATTAATGTTATAAATGATCCAGGGTATAACATATTAAATCTACTTAAGAATCAATTTATTAGTCGATTAGCCCTGACATATATGTGGCAATGTGCTCTCATTGTATGCTAGTAACATAGGTTATTAGATAAATATAAGGGTGTAGAATTTTGATCATTTAATTCCATCATATGTGAGTAGAAGATGAAAAATATGAACACTCATGATGGTACTTATCCAATATCTTTAATATAATTATTATTATTATTATTATTCTTGTCGTTATTGTCGTCGTCGTTGTTGTTATTGCTGTTGCTTAAAACTGTTAAGAGTCGTTCATTTATTATGTTATATTTATATTCTTGTTGTTTTAGAAACAAGATAACAACAATTAATGAAGACAATAACATAAAAAAGAGAAATTATGACTAAAGAACTATAAATCAGGTTCCTTAACTGGTAGATAAAAAGATAAAAGTTCGTAGGTGTTTTTGGTTTTAATACCAGTGATGCAATTATCTATTGATTCTATTCTGTATTTAAATTGGTCATGTTAGATAATTTTTGTATAAGAACTTGTTACTTTGCATTTAAGCATGAAGTATCCGAAATTAAAAAAGTGGGAAAATCGAATAGCCGGATAGGTTCTGTATAAGTTTTCCAGAGGTTCTGAATATTTAAATGCAATTCCTTAAACCCAACACTGATTAGACAAGAAACTCTTGATCATTTTCGGACAGATAGCAAAGAGTCTACAGGAGTCCATATAATCTTATCAAAAGAATTAACAGAAGAAATTGAAATTAAAACCAATGCTTCAATATTTTTGTAGGGTGTAGATCTTCTGAAACACTGCAAAGCCTTGATGCAGAACAAATTGCTTCAGAATTACGTATCCAATATCAACCCGTACTCTTTTAGAGAAGCAACAAGAACAGTAGTTAATTCATAAACAGAAATATATCACAAGCAACATAGCACACTGATGTGCTTTTCATGATCACCCCGTAAATCATCAACATAACAAACGAGCTACAGTAAGAGTTTGTTTATTTTTTAAAGGAATAATGAATAGAAGTTTCAGCATAGTTCTAGTGGAGATGATTTTTGGGTACGTGATTCTCTTTGATATTATTGTTGATATCGAATTTTATCCAAACCATTTGCCCTAAAACACGCATGCATTCTGCAATTAATAGCTCTTATATCATTTTCAGATACGTGCATAATACTACCAATGTCTTCCCCACAGCAAACACCTTACGTGCACTAAAACTATATCCCTTTCCTTCTTTGAATTTAATATCAAATTCAAATATTAGTAAGAAAAAAATTGTCTCATTTTAATACATCCTCAACCGATCCATCTTACGGGAAAGGATTGTTGTTCTATGCTTAATAAATTATTACGATATTTTTAGAAGGTGGGACGTACGGGGAACCAACAGACTCCATTGTTTAGTTCAATCACTCAAGTGGCATAGTTGAACTTGTAACTACGCATTCATTGCTTATTAATGTGGGCAGAAATGTGTAAGTATATGTTGCTCTCAACTTGTGTATGCCCATACGCGAAAGTCAAAACATTACGACCTTTTAGTAATTTGCTTAATATATACAAGGTAGCAACATAGTTGCTTTTGGGATGGAGACACCACCTAACATGAATGGGCAATATTTGCCCTTCTGACTTCTGATAAATATTAGCCAACGTTGCCTCTGTTGAGCCAATTTACGAAGTAGGGGTCTCGTTGCCTCCTAATTCATCAAATATATCTTGCACTTGAAACTCCATATAGACTCCCAATTCTATATAGGCCTCGTTTGTTTAGTTACCAATCAGCTATTATTTTGGCTGATTGGTATGTATCAGCTGTTTGACCCTTCAAACAGCTATAAAAGCTATTTAGAGAGCAGCTGATCGGATAGCTGTTTGTCTTCAAAAAGCTAAAATTGAAAACGCTCTTGTATAGGAGCGTTTTCATCAACAGCTATTTTTTTTTTCCAATGCCGATTTTGTCCTTTGTGCTTACAGTCTCATTTTTATCATTTTCTCTTGAGTCTTTGCTTTCTATTGGGATTGTTAAGGATTGCTGTTTCGGATGAATACAAAGTTTAATTATTTAATAGTTTTTTTGTTACCAAAAGAAGTATAATTATCTTAAATTATTATATATATACCCAAA
>JANQAP020000177.1:3011794-3026607 GCA_026874005.2 Erythroxylum coriaceum
TAATTGATTAATTATAATATAATTAATTACAATATTTTAGTTAATGAATGAATTATATTTTAATTAATTATATTGTATTATATTATAATTAATTATATTATTTTAATTAATTATATTTTAGTTAATGAGTTTGGGAAGGGGTTAATTATCTAATTTCTCAAACCATAAATATATCAAGTAATGATTTCCATTCCTCTCTATTATGAGAGGTATGGACCAATACTCAAAATAGAGGAATGAAATCACTATTCATTTAATCATTGTTGCTTACCAAGCATATAGTTTTCATTCATTACCCATACCTTCCTTCCCATACCCATTAACTAAGCACACCCTTAACCTTTGAATTTGTGATACAATTGAGTAACTCAGAATATGAAGAGATAATAATTAAACATAACAGTAAAATAAAAGTATGAATCACTTAGACATAATGTTTATGATGTTAGAGAATCATTTTGTATCAACCCAACATGTTTATATGATATTAGGTTTTCTATTAAAATAAATAATCATTAAAAAGGGAGTTTTGATACTCCTCCAAAAAGTTCCAAAAAAAATTTTCTCCATCGCAATTACTACTTCTTACACGTAAGTTGTGGACCTTGAAATCTCTTGATACAATTTTAATACACGCTGTTCTGTTATCAATCAATACTAATTTGATAAGAAACATATTTTGATAAGAACTGAATATATATCTTGAACAAAACCCCCCTGTGAAAACTGCCAACATAAAATCAGCACCTACCTACCATTAATACAGAGTGCAGATTTGATCGACCGTGTGTCCTGAAGTGGTGTTATGTTAGAAACTGACAGTAGAGCCGTATGGATTGCACCAAGAACATTAATTTGGCCAACAGTTTGGAGCATTTAATATGAGGATGGAATTGCTATCACACGAAGTATACAAAATCTCCAGCTTTCTCATTCTTGATTTTTTTTCCCTCTGACAACAGCCCATGTTCCAGATCATAGCCCTTAATCCTGGCTCTCAATTACAAGTATTAACTGAAAAAAAAGGTTACATCATTCCCTATAAAAAGCAGGAAAAGGCTTCTTAGGATTTCTCATTACTGGAAAGCATCAATAAGAAAAAAGCATGGCATTTTCATCTCTGTTTCCTCTCTCATTCGTCCATCCTCAATTAGGACATTTAGTTGCCAAAATGTCTCTCCTTGACACATTACTGTTCTATGTAAGACCCTGTCTCTCTTTCACGCACACTTGTGTTCCCATTTTTGATCATCTTTGTCTCTTCAATATAATACTAATGTGTTTTGTTAATTGGTACCATATATGTGCAGGTTATACATTTCCTGGACAAGCTGGGGTTATGGCACAGATTGCCAGTGCTTGGTGGACTTGCTTATCTGGGTATTCGAAGACACTTGCACCAGCAATATAATCTAGTGCATGTTGGAGAAACCAACGGCAAGAAGTATGACACTGAAGAATTCAGTTATCGAACAGCTGATGGCAAATGCAACCACCCCATTGACGATGCTGTTGGGAGTTATGGCACATTCTTTGGACGCAACATGCCTCCTGCAACTTCAACATATAAGGTGTGTATTAGTTTGTTATTTAGTTTCCCTCTCATTCTCTTTTTCTATCGGCATCAAAGTGGTGAATCTGTCAACTTGGATCTGTAAATCAGACATGTTCATCAAAGAGAAAGCGCATTAAATTTGTTGGAATTGCTGGTCAACTAATTTTGTTAAGTTCCTAGCTTCCAGCACATCTGCCAAATGAAGTTGGTCTATGCAGTTACTAGAATGTGACAAATGCCAAAAGTATCTAATTGATGGTTGTTTTTTGTGGACTTGACATATAATTATTCTTTTTACTAGTTTCATAGAAACCAAGAAGCCAAATCTGCTCTCTAGACGGAAGATGGCTCATCTTTTATGACTAAAGCCATTGAAAGAGTTTTCTACGCAAAATTCACATATGTCATGCCCAAGTTATGTTACATAAATATAAATTCATTCCTTTCCCCTGAAACATGTAAATTTTTGCGTTTTGATCTGGTGATCCAAATGTTGCCATGCACCAAAAGACAGTCATTATAAGAGGTTCAGAGCTAGGAATTCGTTCTTTTACTTCTTGTATATTTTATCAGAATACTTTTATACAATTATGTATAGCTAATTAGGAAGTACTTGTTAGGCCATGTTCCTGCCAAAGTATCTCAGTTTGGCCAATATATTAAAAGAACATAAGCATGTTAAAAACATATCCTTTTAGTGCATCAAAAGGATTACTGGATTAGGATACCTGGCGAGCTTTGCTCATTTTCTTTTTTATTTAAGTCTAAATGATTTTTATTTTTATTTTTGGGTAAGTTAATCTTTGACAAAGCTGAAAAATTATGGCCCATTTATTAGGAACGAATGGCCCAAGGTGTTCTCTTGTTTACTTGAATTTGATCAAATAAATGTTCAATAAACGAAAAGGAAAAGAAAGGGGGGAAGAAGAAGAAAGGTCATTATATCTCTAGTAAATTATATGGGATGATCTTGGCTGAAATGCAGTTAATGGATCCTCACCCAACATTGGTAGCCAATAAGCTTCTGAGAAGGAAGAAATTCATAGACAATGGAAAGCAATTCAACATGATAGCTTGCTCTTGGATTCAATTCATGATCCATGACTGGATTGACCATATGGAGGATACCCAACAGGTACTTTTCCAAAACTTGCCTCATATTTTAAACCACCAATTACCATGATTTAAGGTGTGTAGAAAATAGTGCCTCTTCTCTTGGGGACAATCTTAATATTAGTATCTTCAACTTGCTACTGGTTTAATGACTTAACTCAACCTCAGCAGTCCCTTTGGTCTGTTGCTTTCGAGTCTATAAATACTTCCTTTTTGTTTCTATGACATGTTCGTGTGTAACGAGGTACACTAAAGTTAATATCCATATCCATATCCATGTACATAGTAGTGAAACTGATGCTTGCAATCATTTTGTGAAAGGTGGAAATTAAAGCACCTGAAGAATTGGGAGAAGGGTGTCCACTAAAGTCGTTCAAGTTTTTTAAGTCAAAGAAAGTTTTCACAGGTTCACCTCGTCTAAAGACAGGATTTCTGAATACCAGGACTCCTTGGTGGTAAGTAATGTATACACTACTACAATTTCTTTAACAAGTTCATCTGCTTGGGTCTAAAAGATGTATTTTCTCTCAATTGCTATCTTAAATGGCCTCAAATTCAAAATTTTAAACAATTTGGAGAATTGAGTTTGGTAAGGCCTTGAATAAACTGTCGAAATTTACTTTTAATCACAAAACAATCTTCTGACATAGGTCCTTTTTCTTTAAAAAAGAAAAGAAAAATGGAACTTACAACCTTATACACCTTGTCCCATTCGCAAGAATGATCAGGACCAGTTATCAAGTATGACTCTGTTTGGTGTACATATTTGGAGCTTTAATTCTGGCAATATAAACAGGGATGGTAGTGTCATTTATGGAAATAACGAGGACGGCATGACAAGGGTGAGGACTTTTAAAGATGGAAAGCTGAAGATCGCGGAGGACGGTCTGCTTGAGCATGACGAGAAAGGGATTCCTATCTCTGGCGATGTTAGGAATTGTTGGGCAGGCTTTTCCCTATTGCAGGCCTTATTTGTCAAAGAACACAATGCTGCATGTGATATGCTCAAAGTAAGTGTGGACTTTACCCTTTTTGTCATGTTTAAAGTTATGAAATTGCAGAATTTTGAAAACAAATCTGTACTCTTTAGTTTAACTTGTTACTAGTATTAAGCAAGTTATATATATGCCGGTAGTAACCTATGAAATGGCGTCTAACAGAAGCAGAAATCCTTTGACATATGACAATGTTGTGGACTTTCATTTTTCTTGTAGGAATATTACCCTGATCTTGATGACGAGAAGCTCTACCGACATGCAAGATTGGTAACTTCTGCTGTCATTGCTAAAATTCACACCATTGACTGGACTGTGGAACTCTTGAAGACTGATACTCTCCTTGCAGGGATGAGGATCAACTGGTAAGACTTAAGCTAGTAATCAGGAAACACTGAAACTTGCTGACAACATCACATTGCATGAATTTGAAAGCTTGGTTGTTCCAACAGAAAAGGGCCAGGGAGCTAAATAAGGAAAAAGGATATGATGTCGATTACATAAAATTGCAATGATTGTCAATTCGGTGCATTGTTTTGGCAGGTACGGATTTCTTGGGAAGAAATTTAAGGATTTATTTGGGCACTTCGCTGGACCCGTACTTAGTGGATTGGTTGGTCTCAGGAAGCCAAGAGATCATGGCGTTCCGTACTCATTGACTGAAGAGTTCGTAAGCGTCTATAGAATGCACTCACTTCTACCTGATAATCTCATCCTAAGGGACATCAGTTCCACGACTTCAGAATACGAGTGCCCTCCAGTAGTACAAGAGTACTGTGACTCTCTCCATCACTTAACATGCTTATATAGGCCAAATAATGGAACCTCATGCTGCTTCATTCTAATAGCAGACTGTTAATACCTATTTGTTTTACCTTATTTCCCAAGCATTACTTTTGCAATACTTGAAATGGATTTCTTTAGGATGCTAATGGGAAACTACTCTCTGGTTTTCTAGGGTGCCTATGAAAGAAATGGCAGGAAAAGAGGGTGAAAGAAGACTGTCAACGATTGGAATGGAGCAGATGCTTGTATCAATGGGCCATCAAGCATGTGGAGCTCTGACATTATGGAACTATCCATCATGGATGAGAAACCTTGTGGCACACGATGTAAACGGAGAAGATAGATCTGATCCCGTTGATATGGCCGCCATGGAAAGTAATTCACTTAGCCCTCAAACCATAATGTTACACTTCGTGTGTTTTCAATTATAAGCATTTCATTATCTTTTAGATAGAAATTTAAGCATTGTTTTTATCAGTTTACAGAGATAGGGAGAGAGGAGTCGCTCGATACAATGAGTTCCGGAGAAATTTACTGATGATTCCTATTAACAGTTGGGAAGATCTGACAGACGATGAAGAGGTTATACAAGCCCTTTATGTAGTATATGGAAATGATATTGAGAAATTGGATTTGCTAGTAGGCCTACATGCAGAAAAGAAAATAAAAGGTTTTGCCATAAGTGAGACTGCTTTCTTCATCTTTTTGCTTATTGCTTCAAGGTAAATAATGCTAGATTCGCTACAAAACAAAGAATATTTCACTGTTGTTTGTTAACTATGCTAAGCAAAAGGATTAAATCTTCAGGAGGCTAGAAGCTGATCGTTTCTTCACTACCAACTTTAACTCCAAATCATACACAGAAAAAGGCCTGGAGTGGGTTAACAAGACTGAGACACTGAAAGATGTGATAGATCGCCATTTCCATGGTTTGACAAAGAAGTGGATGAGGTGTTCAAGTGCATTCTCAGTTTGGGATTCAGAGCCTAATCAAACAAACTATATTCCACTGTATCTGAGACCAGCCCCATGAATTTCTTCGTTTGACCAATACAAGAGTCTTGATGGAGCTAGTTGATCAGACAATTTTTATGTAAAGAATTGACTTTTGATATATAGTTATATGAACCTTTCGCCTGTAACATACAATGACATGTACATATGATAGAACAATGGAATTGCGCAAGTTTGTCATTCGCAGACAGCAGGGAACGCAATTTTGTTTGTTTTACAATGTGCTTGTCAACATTTCTACATAAATACGTTTTTCAGAGAGTGAGTTTCTCTTTCTAGTCATAAGACCTTTGATGGCCGCTTCTCTCTCTAACCTTTCAATTTTTTTCAAGATATTTTCCTTTTTTAACTGTTATAAAAGAGGGATTTTTTTTCATCTGGGAAAGGAGCCAGACGCTCGTTTTTGCATCTTCATCAGCTGATTGTTGCCAGTTCAACTTGTTTCTCCTATTTAGATGTTGCTCTCTGCCATGGTCAATGTCTTCGTCCCAAAAATCCTTTGATAATACTCCTCACATGCAGACCTCCTCACAAATACCTACCCTTTAAGCCTTTTTCCCATCTTCTTCCACTCAAGCTCTTGTCCCACTTGCTCCAGAGATTGTCATATATATCATCATCTCCTCAGCTCAACTTTATTAGTAAAACGTGGAGCCAAGTGGTAAGAGATCTCCACCACTGAAAAATTCTAATATTCCTCCATCATCTGAATCTTTGAATGACAGTTGTAGAGAAGATGCTAAGAAATGGTTTAACACCTTAGTCGGTTTTATTGCTGATAGGAGGCTAGCTTTTTCCATAGCTCTGCGGTGGTCCTTCAATAAACGGGGGAACTAAGAGTCTGGATCTTCTGTCCAATTTTATGGTGTCTTATTCTATCCCCTGAATCTCAGTCATTCATTTATGTGGTTCCCACGTGGGTCCTGCATAAATAAATATGGGACCCGTATAAATGAATGGCTGAGATTTATGGGACAGAATAAGACACCATAAAAATTGGACAGAAAATCCTGTCTCGGGAACCAAGGTATTGAAGATGTACCTTTTTTTTTTGAAAAGGTAAATTGTATAAATTAATAAGTGAAATCATATTCGTCTGTTACATCAAAAGAGACAAAGTTAAAGAGACTACAAGCGTCTACAACTTATAAAGCAAAATGACTCCGGATAAATAATGTGAAAACGACGATGTTGGCAAGCGACAGAGAAAGCTACTTAGGGTAAAAAAGGATGCCTGTTACGGATGTTGCTCCAGAATGTTCTAAATTAGGTCAATGCTTGAGTAGTTTTTCTTCTCTTCCATAAGTGATTACGAAAAGGTAGTGATTTCTGTCTAATGTGTGTTGCTGCGTCTTCTTCCTTGTCAAATATTCTCTTATTTTTGTTCCCTGTGAATCAGTCTCGCTATTTGGGTATGTCGGATCTGTGTGAGAATTTACGTCGATGTTCACTTTCGATTTTTTGGGTTCCGAGGAGATCAGCCTCGCAAGGTAAGAGATTTCTTCCTTTCCATGGTTTCGATTAGCACTGCTCTTCTTTCTGTTACTGATTACTGTTCCACTCTTCTTAGCTGGTGCTTCCAGATTCCGCAAGAGTCTTCTTTCACCTCTGTTGCTGTCAGGCCTTTTCGTTAGACAGGTACTCTTTTTTTCTATCTTTTAAATACTCCAGCTCGATACTTAGTATTGGTTCTCCATGAATGTGCTAGGTTAGGGCATAAATCTTCTGACTTAGTAGAATAAATAATTTTTTCTCTGATTCCATCGATCAGTGATTTAAGCATCTCTTCCCTTTTGCTTGCCTTCTGTTAGAATCGCCTATTATTTCTTTCTCGCCAAATCTTCTTAATGAAGGAGGCGAGAGAGATAACATATATATGCTCAGTATATTTTGGAGTGTGGGTCAGCTTCAGTAGCCATTCAATGGCTTCTGTGAAAGTTGTGCCTGCATTAGGAAAAATATTTAGTGCCTTTATCCCCTCCCAAATGAACTGTGAGAAGGGGCATTTAAAGAATAAATGCTCCCTTGTTTCTGATTCTCTCTCATATAGGATACATTCTGAGTTGTTGATCATGAAGTGTAGCCTATCTGTAGTGCTTAATCTATTGAGCACTATAAGCCATAAGATGATTGAGTAGCTCGGCATTAAGGACCTGTGCCATACTATATAAAACCATGTTTAACCTGGATTGATGTGACTCTGCCATTTCCTAAATTTTGCTGTTTAAAATTGTTAGGAGGCAGATTGAGGCAATGACAAGTATCCTCCCTTTGTAGGTTCGGTAGATAGCTAGGTATCAAGTGTTGTAACTCAGTTGGGAAGTTCCACTGACCCCTTAGTATTAAGGAATTGACCTTTGCATTGAGAGGAACATCAGACCATTGTTGTAGAGCCTGAGGGTGTCTGATTAGGGATCTTGCTCAGTCCAATTGTCAAACCACAGATAGGCCTTCTCTCCATTCCCAATCTTGCAGGAGACTATAGGTTCCAATATAGGTCTAAGTTTCAGTAGCTGAGACAAGGACTATGAGAATGAAGGCTTAATAAGTATAGACCAAATACTTGAGCCTTTTAGAATATAGCTGTGCACCCATCGGATCTAGAGAGATTTCTTGTCTATAAGAATATTCCATAGATTCTTAGTCAATGCTGCTTTATTAAAAAAGGCAATTGAAATCAGTCATAATCCCCCTTCTTCTTTCCTTTTGCAAACCTCTGTCCATTTGACCTTAACAAAATGGCATTCTAAATTCAGGTTTTCCTATAGAAATATTTAGAATAGCTTCTCAATAGATTTGATAACTCCTTAGCTAATGAAATATTTGAGGACTAATATACATAAAGGGAGTTCAGCACTGCTTTGATAAGCTGTAGCCTCCCTCCAAACGATAGTACTCTATTAGTCCACATTCTCAGTCTTTTCTAAACCCTATCAAATAATGGTTGACATTCTGAATATTGGATTCTTTTTATGGTAATGGGAAGTCCCAAGTAATTCAAGGGGGCTGATTTTCTGCTCATTCCAGTGATTTGGAAAATTCTGTTTTTCATTATGTTTGCCCCTGTAGCTAATACATACTGACTCTTAGCAAAATTAATCTCCAAACTTGAAAGATCCCTAAATCAGATAGGGTTAACATAAGTAGCCCAATAAACTTCTCATGCATCTTAAAGAAAAGTAGTAGATCATCCGCAGAGCATAAATTGATCAGCCCTACCTTCTTACATTTAGTATGGAATTTAAAAAGATGGCTTTTTCCCGTCTTCTGTTGGAATAGTTGAGTAATCATTTCCATACAAATTATAAAGAGATAAGGAGAAATAAGGCACCTTGCCTTAAGCCTCTGACACTCCTGAAAGAATCTATTGGAGCACCATTTACCAATATAAAGTAAGGAGGAGTGGTTATGCATTCCTTAATCCAATTGACAAATACCTCAGGGAACCTCAAGAGTTTTAGAGTTCGCAGGATGAAATCCCATTCAACATGATCAAAGGCTTTCCTGAAGTCCACCTTTATGATACAATTCGGTGGGCTGTTCTTCCTATGATATCCTTTCATTAGCTCCTGTACCATAGCAAAATTATCACCAATTCTTCTGCCTTGGAGGAAGGCACTCTGATTATCAAATATCAGAAAATCCAGACCAATTTCAACCGATTAGCTAAAATTTTAGAGATAATTTTATAAAGAAAATTGGTACATGCAATAGGCCTATAATCATCCAATGTAGAGGAACAAGAGGTTTTAGGAATTAGACAAATGTGTGTTTTGTTTATCTCCTTCAGCAGAACACCAATAGTGAAAAATTCCCTTACTACTTTTTTCACCATAGGCTCAATATCTTGCCATGTCTTTTGAAAAAAATAACCATTGAACCCATCCGGACCTGGGGACTTATTAGGATGCATCTGGAATACCACTTCTTTTATTTCTTTGTCTTCCACTGGTTTGATAAGGTTTACAGCTTGTTCCTAGGAAAGTTTGTTGTGTATAAATGACTCGAGAGTGATAGAATGTAAAAGGTTTCGAGAGCATCCATAAAAATTCCTGAAGCATGATTCTGCTTCCCTAAGGAGTTCCTCTTGAGTAGAAATTTCCTTTCCATTCTATAGCTTAAAAGAGCAGATTCTGTTAGTATTCTTTCTGGCTAATATTGAGTTGAAAAAGAATTTTGAGCATCTTTCACCATCTTTTAGCCAATTAACTTTGGCTTTTTCCTCCATTAGGCTATCATGATCCTTAGTTTTAGAAAGATAGGACATCAGTAGGCACTTTGCAATCTGCAGTAGGCTCGAGTTGGTAGGATCCAGGTTAAGTTTCTGCTGAACCTTCTCCAGTTCCTCTCTAGCTAAGGTAACTGCTTTATGTGTGGAACAAGGTCTTGTACTCATTAGTGTTTTCATTTCCCTTTTGATAGATTTAAGCTTCTGGACACAAATAAATTGGTGAGTGCCTGTAACCATAGCATCCAATCCCTTATGCAGAGCCTCGGTAAACCCCTCATCATTAATTAATAGGTTATTAAACCTAAAAGACCCTCTTCGATTCTAATTTTGAGTCAAAATTTCAACATGCATAAGCGTATGATCAGAGAATAAGGGGTCTAGGACGGAAGTTACACTATTCGGAAAGTGTGTGATCCATTCCTTGTTTACCATAGACTAATCCAGTTTTTTCCTCAAGGCCCATCTTCCCTTCTGCTTATTACTCCATGTATAGAAGTGCCTCTGTGCGTTTAGATCAAAAATACCGAGTTGACCCACACATTCATTAAATCAGTAGAGAAATTTCTCAGACTGTAGTTACCTTCAGCCTTTGTTCTGTATAAAGTAGAGTTAAAGTCTCTACTTAGTAGCCATGGCCCATTGACCCTTTGTTGAAACTGTACTAAGCTATCCCAAAGTTGTTTCCTCTGAAATGCATGATTGGAACTATAGATAAAGGAGGCAAATATGTTAACATTTACTTGAATCAATTTGCATTTGAGGTTTATTACTTACGTCTCTGTAGCCAACACTTGAACATCCACCATAGTAGGATCATACCCAATAATAATTCTCCTATATCGATGGGTATTAGGATTGGAAATGAATTTCCATTTTGATCCAAGTTTATTCAGTAATTTGAGGTTTTCATATCTAATTTTAGTCTCCAAAAGAGCAAAAATACATGGCTTTGTGCTGTAGACAAAATCCCTTAGAGCTGAAAGCTTTTTAGGGCAGTTGATTCCCCTCACATTCTAAGTTAAGATCTTCATAAATTAAGCAAAGTTATTTTTGGAGCTCTTCCCCTTGCTCCTGCTAGTTTTCTTCTTAACTACTGCCAAAAATTTGCTAATTGTGGGGTCCTCCTCTTTATTCTCCATAGCAGTACCCAACACTTCCTTTTGTTCCCCTTTAGTATTATTCTCAAGAGTGCCTGATTGAGTTTCAGCCAATGGTTCCTCATTCATACCCTCTACATTGGCCTCTTGCCCTTTACTAATTTCTGTAGAAATTCTCCTTCCCTTTCTTCACATTCACTCTCCAATTTCCCATCAGTTTCGCATTCCATCTCTAGTGTTCCATCTACCATTGCATTTTCCCCATCGCCTTCTAGGGTACTTTTCCCTTGACCCTCTTCAAATATATTTACGGATTTGTTCTCTACATTCTGTCTTATCTCAGTGTTTGTGGTAATATCACCCATCAGCTCCTCATAATCCCCTCTAATAAAAGTTTTCCCCGTCGGAATCCATTTTTTCCCTTGAGCTACAAGAGACGGTTTCCACTGATACTGTACTGACACGTTATCCTCATATAAGGACCCATCAATCCCCAATCTCATAATAGGGATAGCTTTCCGGTAAGCCATTAGAAAGATCCATGTTAATGCATATCCTGGCATACCCTAGCCTTCGTATATTTGCTGTATTGTCATCTAAACGTATGGGTCTACTTAGAAAACTCGCAGTCATACTCAATCCTTTTGTTGTTCAATATTCAAGAGGAACATTCAAGAGATTTACCCACATCGACACTAGTCTCTTATCCTTATAATCCATCTGGAATCCTAGCTGCCATGGATGCAAAAATAATGGGAAGTTTGCAACATGCCACGACCCTTCTTCTACTACTTTTGAAGCTTGTGCTTTTGAAGAAAGATAAACAGGATATATTTATCTTCAACAATAGTCCCCTCCACAAATCCTTTGTTCTGCCAAATCGATTTTGCCCATCTTTGAATGACTGGAAAAGCTAGTCCTTTGTCCCAAAAAAATCAATGAGAGAGTTTTTGCAAGATTTAACTCCCTCCTGCAATGTTTCTTAGTCTGGAATGACAATTCTCTGCCCTTCTTTTATCTTGGGAGGACAAAATGCAAAGTCAGGTCTGTAGAACCTCCCACTACTTGCTTCCAAATTCTCCTTTCTGTCAAAGGTTTATGTGGTGTTGGAGAGGTTGAAGGAGAAAAGGAGATGTGGCTGGGGTGCAGAGGGGGGGGGGTTACTTCTGGAGTTAAGGCTGTAGTGGTGCCAGGGTTAGTTTCCCCAGCAACACTTTGGACTGAAGATGGTGAGGGTAAAGGGGAAATTCCTCCTTGTCAGAAGTGGCCTGTTGCATCTGCAATTTGGAAAGTAGTAGAGGCAAAGTCTAAAATAGGAAAAAAAAGGTAGCGGGAAAAGGGTAGGTAAGAGAAAGGTCTGAAATGCCTCTATAGTAGATCTGTGCTGGTGAGATGGTAAGGAGGAGGAAAGAACGATGGTGGATGGAAGGAAGATGGGAAAGGTCGAAAAAAGTAGAAGAGTGGCAAGGGTGGTGTGGCTATTTGGAAGAAGGAAGGGAAGTTGACAATAACAGAGGAATGAGAAGCAAGGAAGCAGCTAGTTAGAGCTAAAGGTTAGAGAGAGGATAGAGCATCTCTCTAACCCATAGATGTTTCGCTTTGGATAAAATTGTTACTCCCCATTTGTTAGAAACAATTTTGGAAACAAACTTGAAGATGTACTTACTAATGAAGAATAATTATTCATATTCAAAATTTAGGGAAGCATAATACGCAGAAGATCATTAAAACGAGTCTTTGGCATATTTAAGTAAATAATTGTTTCTAGTAAAGTAGAGAATTGACTTGGTTCTACTACAAGCTTAATTTATCTAGTAACTTCTATCAAGAACTCCTTTACTTGGGAGAAAATACTACTAAGATGAAAACAGTAAGATTTGTATTAAATCGTAACTCCATAAAATCGTAAGCATCAAAAGACTCATGGAGCTCACAAAAGACCAAATATTGGTTATATATTAATAGAAACCTTCTTTAAAGAAAAAAATAAAGAATAGAGTGTCATTAGAAAAGTTTTATCAGATGAATTACAAAATCAAAAGGTCCATAAAGGAAGCTCCTCCTATTCAAGATATAGCTAAATGCACTCATATGATTAACCTAGATATTTATGTTCCCTCCTTAACTACAACATGTAATTCTACAAGATTAGCTAGTTGATAGAGGACAAGATAAATGCTATTGATAGATTTTAAAAAATTGTGCTAAATTTAGTTGAGTGTTATACCATTGCGATGTATAAAGTTGATATCCAATGACATCCCAAATAGATGTTGGCTAATGTGGAGTCCCAAGTGTACACTGCTAGTTTGGTTGGTAAAAATAGTTTGGAAAAGAACAATGACTTTGGACATTTTTGCTAAATGTAACCCGAGTGAAACTTTCACAAAAAGGAAACCTATAAGGAAATTCAAGAAAAAAGGGCCCTAAAGGTTTACTTCAATCTCATGCTTTTAGCTTAGAATATCAGTGATATAAATTACCTAAAAAAAGAAGCAAATTATGGATAGTTATCATCTATCTAAAAAGTTTGGTTTGATATAACTTATGGAGATTAAAACCAAGAACAAAAAATTTTAATTCGATAAATGGTTGTTTTGAAAGATTTGTATTGTTTTTTCGAATCATCAATCACATTATAATAGGAGAATCATTGTGGCTTACAATCTTGATAGAGTGTATATATATCAAGTTAATAATCTTTTATCAGTTTATTCGTATGATGATCAATATGGACTAGGATCTCAATGATTTTACGGTAACCTTTTGTGTATATTGTAAATAATGAATTCCAAAGGAATTCACTTTAGGGGGAGTTGTCTAATCTTAGCTCCACCATGAATTACCCTTAGTTGATGTTATGGGATTTTAGCATTACTCTATTCTTCAAAAAGGATAAATGTGACATACTCAATTATAAAAATAAAAATTAAAGTTTCAAAGATAGCATGACTGTAGTACAATTAATATACTTAAGATATAATGGAGCTTATTATACTCAATAAACAAGAAGGAAGATGGTTCATTTGAAAGACACTTGATTGATCTCTGGTTAACTTCCTCTGGCTCCCCAAATTTACCAAAAGTATGGCACATGTCCATAATTGTCCAATTGAGGTTAGGTTGGGCATAAAATCAAGTAAAAGCAATCATCCATTCAAATTCAATAACTTTATGGCAAATATAGAGGGTTTTGAAAAAAGATGTTATAAGAGGTTTGAATTGCCATATAGAGGAATTTTAATTTTATAAATACGTGTGGAAACTTAAGGTAGTGAATTATGAATTGAAAAGGCTTTATAATGACAAGTTCAAAAGTACTAATTTAGCCATCACAAGAGCCAGAGAAGATCTTTACAACATTTAGAGGAGTATGGACCTTAAAACCAATGATGAAGCAATGAGACAAAAAGAAAAGGAAGCTCTTAAGGTTTATAACCAGGCACTAGAAAACCATTTTTCCTTACTGAAACAAAGTGCTAAAGTTAACTGGATGAAGGCAAGAGATAAGATCACTAGATTTTTCCTTATTGACATTATCAGCAGAAAGAACTCGAATAAGATATGTTTTCAAATGAATGAAAATGGAGGAAACATTTGGGATCAATATGAGCTTAAAGAGTTACATATATTCACTTTTAAGGCCTGTTTGGTTGAATGTTAATTAATATAATAGAACAGAAGGGAACGGAATGGAACAGAAGGAAACAGTTTATAATGGAATGAAATGTAATATAGTGAAAAGTTGTTTGGGAGGGATAGAAGGGTTCATAATGTAATGTAGTGAAACATTATTTGGAAGATGGATGGAATGGAATGTAAGGTATAATAAATGATTATTATACCCCTAATATTAAAATGATTGTTGCAAGAGGTTTAACGCTATGATCTTAAAATATAAATCGTGTCCAATTAAAAAAGTTACGCACGACAGCGACAAATAATTTTTTTATATATTTTTATTTTAAAATAATAAAAATTTTAATAAAAGTTTTATTATTTTATTATTAATTATATACAAT
>JANQAP020000177.1:3042055-3055875 GCA_026874005.2 Erythroxylum coriaceum
GACAGCCAAACAGTCAACTGACTTTTTAAAAAAGCTCTTCTCAAAAAAGCTCTACTGACAAAAGCTCTATTGACAAAGCTCTACTGATATAAGCGCAACCAAACAGGCACTAACGGACATACCTTGTAACGGTGGTACTGGTCCACCGACACCTCCCCCGTGGCATTATTGGCAACAATTCCTGTTCCCATGTCACCATTCAATTACACATTCTCAAGTCTCACACATTTTTTATATTTACTCCCTATTACACATAAAAGAAGAGTAACATACCAACATAAAGACTGGTTATTTTGCACTTTGTAGTCGAACAGTTATAATTTTAGAAGGTCAAAAACATAAGGTTACTAAACCACCACACAGTTACTGCTAGTAGTGGGTAATGTTGGTTAAGGTAAGTGCGCTTACCAGGAATTTTGACGAACTCATCCCAAATGCTTGGCCCACGACCGTCCTTGTCGGCCATGCCTTCAACTTGGTAAGCAGATGTTGCCGTTCCGAACACGAAGCCATTGGGAAACTTGGCTCTGCTAAGCCCTCCGGTGTCCAAACTTATGCTCTCCGAAGAACTTGCTCTTTCGATGGCCACATCTGCCGCATATGCAGAACAGTAGTTAATTCCTAGCAGGAATGTCAATACCACTACTACCAGTGATAATGGCAACTGGGAATTTCCTCTCATCTTCGAGAGAGAGAGAAGAGATGGTGTTGTTGAAGCTTTCAGAGTGAGCGAGGCACGGACAGGGCTTATTTGAACGTATATAGAGAAGGATAGAAAGATAGAGACAGAGAAAGAAAGGGCATGTGAAAAATGCCAAAAAGGGACATTAACAATTTCATCGTTATTTTAAATAACATTAGATAAATCTGAGACACGTTCAGTGAATTAATTAAAATGACGTTCAAGGATAAAGAAGTACAACAGAATATCTTTTACGATCCGATATTCCGATTCGTAAGGTAAATATTTCTAAATGTTCTTTAAGGGATTTTTTGTAATAAGAATACTTAATGTTTATGAAAAAATTTCAATTTACGTAATATTATCGTTAGAATTGACCTTTTTTTTAAGTTATGCTTAATTCAATCGATATACTAAATAAAAAACGTTTCTTTTATCAATAAAATACAATCATAAGGTTCCAATCTTGTAGGGAACGAAATTTTTTATACCCACTAATTTATATTTATTTTGTTTCATGCGATTTTTTTTACATAAATATGTAAAATTTAAAATAAATATAGATGAGATAAAGTAGATAGAAGATAGTAGGTAGAGAGAATTTGATTATATCAAAGACGGATCTTCCTCGCATAAAATAAAACGTATTAACGAACGTGGCTCTCCCATAATGTGCTAGTAGACGACAAACTTGCCAAATTTGTCCCTTACCCATGCGCAAGCACGTGACTTGTCGTGTTTACCCGTGCCTGCGTCGGCGAACAGCCTATTATTATGACCATGAGTTGGGGCTGGAGATGAGCTGAAATTCAGGGGTGTGGGGTTGAGCGATTTCTTGTGGAATATGTTACTACGGTCCAGAGTTATTGGTTGTTAATAATGATAAATTTGCATTATGAAAATAATGAACAGTATCAAAAATTGTGATCTCTAGATTTACTAAAGTAATTAAACGAAAATATTCTTAATAATTGGAGAAAAGTAGTTGAATAAAATATATCCTCAGTGGGGTTCATCAATATTTTATTATTTTTCTAAGATTACTTATCAATGCTTTTAAATCAAATTTGTTTTCGGATGTAAATTGGTATCCATATTTTTTATTCGTTGCTTCTTCTTTCTTCGTTCAGCTACTATAGACAACAGATAAAGCGCACGAATATTTGAGCAGATCTTAAAGAAAAGATTTGCTCCCCGGATGAGCCAATTGCTTTCAACAAATTATTTTAATTAATCTTTTTTAGTTAAGATTAGGATTCGTATCAATTTTTCAAAATTTTATTTCATAATAATTAAATATTCTTATATCCTTTTTCATTTTTAGTTAACATTAGGGTTCGTATTAGTAAGCTCTCCGTTTTTAGTTCGTTCTCCTGATATCTTTAGTATGACTGCGTTGCGTAATCTGAAAATCAAATAGTGAGAGCGTCGAGAGAACAAACTAAAAATGAAAGAACAAATTGAAATCAAAGCGTAAGATCGTCGGGACTGCGTAATCTGATTTAGGTCATTTTTAAACAATGACGTTATTTTAATTATGTGATTAAATGACGTCGTTTCATTAATTTTCATTTATTGTATTGATTAATAGTTAAGGTTTTTTAAATACGTGACAAGTCACGTCAACAAACTTAACGAAAACACTAATATTGGGCTAGAATTAAAAAAATTAAAAGTTTGAGTATTTTATTGTTACTTTTTGAAGTTCGGACTAGAATTGAAAAAATTAAAAGTTTGGACATTTTATTGCTATTTTTTAAAGTTCGAGTTAGAATTGAAGAATTAAAAGTTTAGGCATTTTATTGCTACTTTTTAAAGTTCGGACTATGATTGAAAATTTGCTGAAAGTTTAAACTTTTTTTGGTAATTAACCCAAACTTATTTTATATGATTTTTCGAAAGTTAAGATAAATTAAAATTCTATAACAAGATTAATAGATAAAACATAATAAAGCATGAATCTTAATTCGTATCTTATTATGGAATTTGATTCTTATCTTGTCGTTTCCCTTGCACTTTTTTTAAAATCAACTCATCTCAACTACTGTAACTGCACAAGTGTTCAACTCCTAACAATACCCACCAAAGTTGCGAATACCATATCGACCATAGTACCGGATTGGATTTTGGTATGGTACTACACCGATACCGGTCAATACTGAGTACGTTTTCACGTAATTTTTTAAATTTATAAAATAGTCCCTAATTTTTTTAAAAATTACAAAACAGCCAATTGTCATATTTGACAATTGTCACATTGTCATATTCTCCGTCTTAATTTGAAACTTTCAACTTTCTAACTATTAATTCATTTATATCGTGCATTTCATTCACCAACTTCATCAAAAAAGCTTAAGATAAATCCTATATAAGCCAAACCACAACCAAACCACCAATAAGATAAAACAAAATCATACATCATTTCATTTAACTCTAATCTAGTATCCAACCCAACATAAATCACAAATCCAAATCATAATTTAATTCCAAGTTCTAAGTTCCAACTCATTCACAATCATAAATGCAATTAAGCAGAAAAAAACCAATTGAAAACACACCCAAAAAAGCTTACAATGTATTTGCTTCGAGTTTTTGGGTTGGGTCAGGTTTAGATCTAGATCTACTCTAGATCTGATGATTACGGATTCGTGGAGGAGAGTGGCGGTGGTCTGGAGGAGGTTTGGTGGTGGCATAGTGTTGATTGCAAAACCAATTCACTAGTTTTACGCGAAAACCTCAAGTATACGGGATGTAACTTGTAGTAAAGAACAGATATCGATCCCTCAGAGATTATGTTTAGACGCTACTTAATTCAGGTTGTTTTGTTTGAGAACCAATTTCAATAAATATAAACTGAAAAATTAAACTAAATTAAACAACTAACAATGAACAATTGATAAAGCAAAAGTGCAGAAACTTGGAATTTAAGATTTAACAATCAAAAATCACTTTTTTCATATCTTATCTCCCTCCTACCTTGTTAATTGAATTGTGCCTCACCTAAAATGTTCTAATATATTAACTACCCTCTCTAAAGGTATAATTAATTGTCCCTAGTCAAATTAAATAGAAATGGTTAAGCAATCTCTCAATGTACGGAATCAGTCCACCAATTCAACTAGTTATGAAGTTATCATATGGGTAATCAACTAATTAGCCAAGATCTCTCTCTAACTAATCAATCAACTTAATGAATGGTGTGGTGGTGGCGTGGAGGAAGATGAAAGTCGTGCGGTGGTTCTACTGTCACCGAATAGGGAGAAGCGGCGGCCAAAGACGAAGAGGAGAACGAGAGAGAGAGAGAATGGAGAGTGTGAGATAGTGAGAGAGATTGGAGGAGAGTGGAGAGTGTGTGAGTCTGCGAGAGAGAGAAAGTGAGAAACAAATAATCAAAAGGTAGCAAATGAGGGTCAAGGAGGGGGATAGGTAATGTTTTTATTATTTTTGCTAAACAGTCCTTACAATGTCTAAAACTTACTGTACCGATCGGGATACTGCCAGTACCACACAAAAACTCTAGTATTGACTGGTACCATTAACATTGATGTCGTTCTGTTTTTTGGCCGGTACAGAACGATATTGAAAACTCTGATATCCACAAAATGCATTGAGAAAACTCTACAATATTATAGAGAGGATTAGCCAAGAAGTGTCAAGTCCCTTAGAGCATAAGTTTGTTTATAATAAGTTCTGGATTGTTTAATAATTTAACTGAAATAAAATTCTAAGTTTAATTAAATTTTAATTAGAATCACAATTAATTCTAATTAAATCCTAGTTGTGCTCAAATAAGGTCCAATATCTAATATTGGACCTTATTTATTAAATATGCATAAATTTTCTCAAACTTTATATCAAATTCAATTTAACTAAAACTTGTTTTCTCCCTTCAACTTGTTCTTTGTGCGTAACCCAATAAATTCTTAAATATATTGGTAAGATATAAATTATAACCTTAAATCATATTTAGAACTAGAAAATTTAAATTCTTTTAATTTAGCTTTGGTTCTCTAATTAAATAATCTATATCTATAAATTAAGATATAAATTATCACTATAAGAAATTGTAGTTTTAGTGAAAGCAAGAGTTGTCAGTAAAAGCAGTAATATTAGTCACTACTATTAATAATGTCTAATTTTTAAATTCATCACTTCTCGTCACAATTACCTCCGTCACTAAAAACTATGAAATGTGTGACCAAAATATATGGTTACAGTAACTTTACATATTTATGACAAATTTGTCGACATAAACAATATAAAATAGTGACGAATAAAGTCATAACAGTATTTAATTTTATTGTGACAACATTATTTTCACTAAAATAATTGAAAATAGTGACAAAATATTTGTCACTCGTGCTTTTTTTATCAATGTTCATTACTTCTCAGTCACTAATATTTTAAGGAAAAATTGTTAACATCATTTTGTTACGAAAATGAAAATTTGTTCTTACAAAAAATATTATCACTAATGTGTTTACTATTGTCACAAATAAAACTATCAATTCAATAATATAATTGCATTAGTAGTAAAAGAAATTTATATCAGTAATCATATTGTCTAACAAATTTCATCACAACTATAAAAGTTATATATTACAACAATGTTGTCACTCGTAAAATTCCCTGCTGGTTCTGCGGAGCGATACCATTGTAATTTTGGATTTTCGCCGTAGACTGCTCATGCCTACTTGTAGAAGCTATAGGGTCTGCAATACCTGCACCAATTTCAAAATCTTCACTAAGCTGTTTTTTGAAGCGTGCCAACCTCTTTGCCTTGGCTTCTGTATCTCTACAATTGGTTAATCAAATTAGTGACACATACACAATACATATTAGTTCTAGGAATCAACAAAGTGCACCAAAATGGTTTTACCGATCACTGCCATCTTGAATGGAGTTAGAAGCCCTCTGAAAACCTTTATCAGTCGTAGATGGTGGAGATCTTGTTCTTTTGCAACAGTTAACAGTTAATAAAGACACAAAAAGTACATTTATCCTCTCACAAACCTATATGCATTCATAAGTACAACCATAGGGACCATTCTTCGTCATCAAGAACAGCATGCCCACGCTTAACCATATTACAGTCCTCAAAATAAAAAGGTGGTCTTGGTTTTGAAAAAACAGTCCTTTCCATATTCAACAAGAAATGACGATGGGATGTAAGATTAAGCAACAAACAGAAACCGCAAGTAAAAAGATCAAATTAATTGGTAACTATTCAAACAATAAATCTTAGTGTCAATCCATGACTCAGCCACCCTAAAATGCTAACAGTAACTTAGGACGAATGAGACAAATATAAAGACATGGCTCAAAGGTATAACGACCATTTAGAAACTGGATGTATAAGAAGAAAATAGTAAACTACATCCCTCTTTACTACACCCTTAGCACCAGAACATATTTCTTAATTCTTAAAGATTGGAATGTCAGGGACATCCATACAGTTAGGAGTTATTCCTGGTATCTAAAAGGCCAAATATATAAACAGTACTTAACCTTTGAACATAAGTTTGTTTTGAATTACTTGATGTCTGTCTACTTAAAAAAATCAAAGGAGGTGATATGACTCTTTGCAAGTCCTGGACTCTATCAATTTTAGTTGTTACACTAGTTCCAGAATTGCGAGAAGCAACAAACGAAGTTGTGATAGATGGTCTTGGATTTGCTTGCACATCATCTTTAAAGGGTCTCTTTACTTCATCCCAGTTCAAAGGAGATCCAACAGATCTGCACAAAAGGAATAAGCTATAAAGATTGTTGAGCATGATGCAATAAGACTATTTGCATTCAAAACTTAAACTAAGCAGACCTATAATAGTGAAATGTGGTAAAATTTATGGCATGCTTTCATTGTAGGCTGAAAATAAAAAATTTAAGAATAGGGAACAGTAAAGGAATTAACCTACGGGATCCAGCAGATTGTTAATAACTTGTTGCAAACAAGTTTTTAGTTCTCCTAGGATTCGACTTAGTTCTACGATAACTAAAAAAGTTTAGTGAATTAGAATTAATTTTGAGAGCTTCAATACCTAATCACTTCTATTTCCAATATCCTTTTACTTTCTTCAAACCAAACTCATATCTGATCTACTTTCATATATATTGGAGACCTTTTTCTACAATTCTTTAGATTACAAAAACATCCTTCATATCGTTAACAGAAATAATCTCTCTACCATCTAATTGATATTAACAAAATTCTCATACGAACTAGAAGAGGCATATAAAAAGATTTTGAATTGATCCTTATCCTTATCCTTAAATGTAAGTTCAACACCTTGTAAATCCAAGATGATTCTGGTTTAAATTAGCAATGTGATCTTTCGCTTATGTACTTTATATTATCCTCCAAGGTATATAAGCACTACTTTTGATATAAATGATTTATAAGTGATTTGTTTTAATACTTATTTTCAAGTTATTTTTATAACAATGCGGCAATTGTTTCATCAACCACCTCTCTCAAGACCTCATCACTTAAACTTATAGTATTAGTTATGTGCACATTTGACAGAATCTCTTCCTTCTCTAGTGCCCCAAAATTCTCTTGCAGATTTTCTCCTCTTTCCAATGCTCATGTGCATTCTTGCTGAATAAGAGTCATACTTATCTTCACCTTTCATAGAGTGAAATTATTTGATCTATTGAATTTCTCAATATCAAACTTGTGAAAAGACATCTTGATAGAAAACACTATGCTCTATCACTAATTGTCACTCAAATATAAGTAATATAAGAAGAAATAAATAAAAAATGCAAGAATTTTAGTAGTTTGACAATTTATGCAACCTACATCTATGGTAAGGAGATAGATTTCTATTTATATAACCTATGTTTACAAATAAGGAGATAAACTTCTTTTATTACTGTGAGAAAGATGATATAAGGAGAATAAATGTCAACAACCTTTTCAATCTCTCAAAAAATTCTACCTTACAAAAACCTTATCAAGGTACTTATATCATAGGGTTACATGTAAAAAATTTAAGTACAGTAAAGCGTTATTTCCACAGAGTTAAAGGTTATTGAAATTCTAGTTCCACAAATGTGTAACGACACTTAAACTCTACTTTTATGTATCCTTGAAAACCACGTCACGAGCTTGGTGCCTATCTCACACTTGATACCATCGTTAGTTTGCTTATAACTTAAAAATTCCTTCAATCAGTATGACACTAATGTTGGTCCTATACCCCTAACAACATTGATTAGATTATGAAATTTCACTATTTACTCAGAATTCAAGACATATCTCACATTAATTAGTCTTTTAAAAACATTAATTTAAATAACATAACTCATTTTTTTAAATAAAGGCTGCTTTATTAACAAATGTTAATGTTAAAGGTGAGTTTATGGACATGAAAATGTTTAAATTTTATTTTAATCTTTATAAAAAATTTTAAAAGTGAAGATTAACTTTATCCTTTATAGTTCTATTTTAGCATTAAACATTGTGGCCACCACTTGCATTATGTTTTTACATATTAATTAAAGTTTTAAATTGTGAATATTCTTATTTATAATTGCAATATTATAATTGAAAATGTGCCTGTATTATTTGCAATAGTTGTAATTATCCGCTTGCAATTCATAATGTAAAACTATAATATCATTTTGAGCTTAAATAACAAAATGATTTGTACCTATAACCACTCACTAGTAATAAAATGGAGAAAATAACAAGAACAATTTAAAGAAAATAAGAACAATAAAAGGGAGTATTGAGATAAATAATCATACTTGATTCTTTTAAATAAGAAAAGTGATAAAAATATCAAATAATTAAAATAAAATCATAAAGTTAACTCAAAATTCTTAATGAGAACTTCAAATGCAAACTTTCAAAAATGTTGGTTCAAATATCTGTTAACTTTGACATCACTAAGGTTTGGAATTTGGTGTAGATGACTTACTCTTACACAAATTTGGGTAGAAATTAGTTGAGAATTGAATATAAAGTATTTGATCTAACAAATTTAGAAGGTGGATCTAATTTAGGTCTTTATCTTAATAGAATTTAAAAACTCTTTAGGTCTTGTTTGGTTACTAGTAAAAAAGAGGTAAGAATGAGAATGCAATCTTTATTCCATAATTTTTAGTTGTTTGGTTAATGGTAATACATAAAATAAAGAATGACTGGAACAAATTCTAAACAATCTTAGACTTTTATTCCTAAGAGCATGTGGATATAAGCTAGAATAAAAAATCAGAAATAAAAGATAAAAGATATTATTAGAATATTATTAAGTTATTATCAAAATGTTATCCAAATATTGATTCTTATAAGAATATTATTATCAAAATCACATATTACAATCTTTTATATTAATTTCTTTAATAATTATTTTATTTTGTTTCATTGATACTTTTATTCAATAAAAATCATTCATAATTATTCCAAAATTAATAATTTTATAAATCATTGAAATTTATTTGATTAATTATTTATAAAATATAAAATCATCACCATCATCACCCAATTCGAAATCCCGCAATGAAGCGGGGTCTGGGGAGGTCCTGTAGTTCGCAACATTACCCCTACACAGTAGATAGGCTGTTTCCGGTAGACCCACATGCAAATGATTATGTTATTATGCAAAATATTTTAATTAAATAAATTATATAATAACTAAATATGAGTAAAATTTTCTCATGATCATTTTTAATATTTAATACCAAATATTAACATAACTATTAACTTAGTTTAATACTATACAAAACACGTATAATTAGTGATTTTATTCTCATTTGAATTCTCACTTATTATTCTTTTTCTTTTTTTTAATTTTGATGCCTTCATTATTGATTTTTAGAGTTTTAGGATGGAGCTTTACAACTCTCTTAAAGCTCTCTAAGCCAACTTTTTTGTGAGAAAATATAGGAACTCGGCATTCAAAAAGATACTTGTTAGTTATTTTCACACGGATCAATTATTAATGAGAAGATTGTTATTAATTCTAAGGACTTATCCATAGTTTCCAACTCATAAATGTTCTTAAAAAATGGGTTGTTACATGACACTCTTCACTGGTCAGATAATCTTTAGCTTAATCATATTAGTAGTAGTTTATACATATATATAGGAAAGAACGCTTGGAGCTTAACCCTAATAAAGATAGGAAAAAGATGGCTTCCTGATGCCCATGTATAGCATGGGGTGTCACATTTTTCAGTGCTCATTCAGTCTTCCACTTAGCAATGTTAGTAATAGCTTATACGGCTTTCTTTGAAGCAACCGTTGGAGTTTATCCCTAATAATAGAGAGGTGAGGGCTGAGGGGTGGCTTGCGCAAGCCTAACGGCAGCACGAGTAGCCACATTCATGTTGTTGGGCTTAGAGTAAATAAAAGTGGAAATTAATTCAAATGTTTGTATTTGAGGTGCAGTTTTGTGTTTTAGTACATAGTTAACATAAACTGTATGTTTTGCCTTAAAGTTTTCACTCTTGTAGGAAGTTTTTGTCAATATGCAACCAAAGATGATTTTGTCAGTCAACCTCCTGAGTAGGGCTTTCACGTTTATAGAGAGTCAAATTGTAATACTATATACCTTTGGGTGAAGTGCATTTTTGTTGGGCAGTTAGTTGCAGTTATCTATTGTTATTTGTGAAAAGATAATCACTACCAATGCTTTATATCATTAACTTGTTCGTTATACTTGTATCAATGAACGTGTGTTGTGTCGCCCAAAATTTTGATCAGAAAAAACAAACAATACGAATGTAAAATAGTTTTTCATTTGTCCCCCATAACATCTGTTTTTCTTTTTATAGAGAAGAGGGCATCTGTGACATTTCAATGGGAAAACATTATTTACAAGTAAACATATCACGTCAAACTTAAAAACGTTAAGAAAGTGGAAATTTGATAAAAGAACAGAGACAAAAAGCATCACCATCACAGAATAAAGGATCTTTTGGCGCTGAGATACATGGGGGGTTGAGCTATCCATGCAATTAGTTCATTAATTAAAAGTTTTAGGGATTTAGATACCCATTACGTAATATTATGAATATTCTACCGAATTTGGGATCTCATTTTGTTACAGTACCATACAATTTTGGTACCAAGATACTTTTTTTTTTGGGGATAATTTTTAAATTGCATAAAATTACAAACTAACCTCTCAAGATATTTTACTTCACTTTAATCATATCTTAAAAAATTACAATAATATAAATTCTATTAATATTATTTTCACATATATCTAAAATAAATTTAATTTCAAATATTATCTTTACATATTTTAAAAGTTACTATAATTTTTCATAATATAAAATATATAAAAATTTGAAAAGATTAAATATGATTTTATTAAAGTAATATATTTAATTACGTAATCTATAATCACTTTATGTAACCCTAATGACAAAATATTTTATTTAATAAATTCTTTTGTATTTTATTATTTATTAAATAAATTATAGACAATTTTATCATATTCTTTTTTTTATATATAAGTAATTATTATTTTATATAGGAGAAATTTTTTATATTTAATGTTAAAATTTTAAAAGTCTATAATTCAGATCAGTATTTAACTGATATTTTATTTATTGGTACTAACTGAAAGAGACTGACTTAATTTATAAACTATTACATCAATCTGACTACAATAAAAAAACCTTTATAAGTGCTTCTTCAGAGATAATAAAACACGTGTAATTTGAGATTAGGGAATAATCTATTAATTAGCATTCTCTTTTTGTAATTAATATGCATTGATACACGATAAGGTTTTCAAAAGGAGTTTAAACTGAATTTGCAGTCTGACAATCAAACAAAAAAACATTTTAACTTTATAAAACATCATCACAAATAAATAAACTCCCACTTTCAGGATAAGATTCTTTAATCTTATTCATCTTGGAAAAGCATCGAAACACAGGGAATACGGTTTGGCCTCACAACTTAACACGAGAGGGTTAAAAACCTCATCCGTAATGAGAATTTAAACATAAACTCTCATGCGTCTTTACGAGTTTTGACATGAAAAACAAATAAACAAATAAATAAATAATAAAAAATTGTCTCTTTGCTTAAACTTAAGAGTATTTTGTTAATTAGTACGGAAAAAAAGTAAAAAATAAAATAATGAATAGTATATTATGATTTGATTAATAATATTTTTATATTTTGCAATATTTTATACCTTTCAATAAAATAAAAAATTTTAATTCTTGAATTTATTTATTATAATTTTTATTATCATTTTTTAAAAGTGAACCGGTTACTCTCAATGATAACACTAACATTGTTGGTACAGAAAAAGATGCTAAGCATCTTCACAAGTCAATGATTGTTTCTGTGATGGGCACATGGGCGTACTGACACTAATTTGCCTCGTAAACCAAAAAACTTGGCATCGAGTATCACTATTATTGGCTCCAGATAAGGTCCCAAAGCAGAGTTACCAAAACCAAAATTTATACTTTGGGGCCAATGTTGTATATGGGGAAAGAGGGAGACCGAAAGAGACTTTGTAGGGTTCAAGACGACATAAGAAAGTGTGGGATAGGCTGAGGTCCCCAATCAGATCATTACGATGCCCAGTCCCACCTTACGCAAAAGGAATTTGTGATGATTTACACCATGTACACGCTTATTGACATCTTGAAAGATACGACAAATCTCTGTGTTATTGACGTAGGTTTCATATAAACATATAAATGAGATTTAATAAAGTATAATAAGAAAATTATAACTGAAATAAAAGATCTAATGAATTACTTCTGTACTAGAAAAAGGAAATGTAAAAGGAATCAAGAGTCACAAAACTACACAGACTTACCTAATAAAGAGAGGCTGGACCTAAAAGGACGTGAAAAACACTTTAAGGTATGCATATAGAATCCACTACAATCATTAGTACTTATATCCACCTCTTTATTATCAAATTTGTATGTTCATCTCCCAAGTTATTGCTATTTTTAACCTAATTGTATATTATAAAACAGTTTGGTTGACTATATTTAAATTAAATCATACAAATCGCCCAAAACTTGTTTGATCCTTTATGGTATATGCCTAAAATTTCAGCAAACTCAATGTTGTATAAATAAACTTTTGACGATTTAATTTGCTTCATTAAACTCAATTTTTGGTGTCACAATGAAATATCTCATAACTAAATAAAATTTACTTACTAATCTGTTACTTAGTTTATAAATATAAGATTGAAAAGTTAAACAAAAAATAAGTAAGAACACTTGAGATGAATTCATTAATGCCAACACCATATGACAAAATAAGTTTGTTGTATGGTTAACAATTTTGTAGTGAATGCTTGCTTCAAATATTTAAAATTATATAATTTCTGTAAACCTATATAAACTCAAACTATATTGATTAATTGAATGCCTATGAATTTAAGCATTGATATTCTCACATGTTTAATAAAACTAACATTCCTATTCAAATGCATTTTTGGACAAGAAATTAAATGATAAGTTGGGTTAAAATTTCTTATCAAGGTGAAGTATAACACTTTGGTTTGGGTGTACAATTATGACATGGTAGTAGCATTTAATAAATAGTATGAGTAGTGTTTGAAGGTAAGAATGTAAAGGTCATATTGTATTGTCTTTTGCGATATAAAAATATAGTAATGTGATAAATCTGCTATTATTTATTTCCAAAAAATTAAAACAAGTATTAATGTACCAGGTATAAGTTTAGATGCGAGGTCTAATTTAAATGGCAAGCGATAAAAGGGATGAAGCAATTGTTTATGGAGAATTTGGTGCTTCTCGCCTACATTGACTTCTAATGTTACAGACCGAGGTCCAGACGAAGTGACGTGAGAAAATTTGAACTTCGAGAACTGAAGACATAATTAATCGATTCTGTTAAATTTTATATAATTGGGCCTAAATAAACTGAGCACATATAAGCTCAAATGAGGTTCCATCCTAAAACCAATTGGTGATAGGAGGAGTAACTCACTAGACTTATATGCATGTTCAAGGCCTTGTATTCTTTCAATGTGGGACAAACTCCCACTCATATTTCAACACGCCCCCCTCACATGTGGGCTAATTTAGGGCCTAACACGTGACACAGTTTACCGTGTCGAGGTGGTGACGAGTAACTCAAGAGCAACCTGCTCTGATACCATGTTAAATT
>JANQAP020000177.1:3080819-3092520 GCA_026874005.2 Erythroxylum coriaceum
TTGGACTTGTATCTGATGTCTATAACTCATGAATTTTTATTTTGAAAGGTTGTAATAACCTTAATTCAGGCTGCTTTAGTAAAATTTGACATGCAATGTTTGTTTGCTGAGATTCTGGTAAAGTATGTATAAAGTGTTTTGTATGTTTCGTAATGCTTCGTGTTTAATGTGTTCTGTGTGTATGTGGCACTCGCAATCTCCTCCCAGCGGGTATTAGGGCGTCACACTAAATTACAAAAAAGTTAAACAAAAACATAGCAACCCACGTAGAAACAACCCAAATACTAGTCGATACCCATTTTAAACGTTCTCCCTCCCTCTAACGTTCACCATCGTCGGCCACCCACTGCCATCACGCCACTGCCTTTAATAATTATCATTGCACCACCCCACACTTCATTGTTGGACTTGCCCAAGTGACAATCTTAGTATTGTCAAAGAGATAATCTCAGTATTGGCATGGAACTTTAGATCTAAATCTCACAACAACAAGAAAGAAAAGACCAAAGAATCATGACCAATGAAATTCAACATCGAAGGTAGAAGCTAATGATAGAGACAAAAATAATCAGACACCTAAAATCATCCCACAAACTTCAACTTTCAAAGAAACAAAAACCCAATTATAAAATGTGAAAACTAAAACTACGCGGTAACTTGGTGGACGTGAGTTTTCGAAGAGAGAAACGGTGGCATTTTGAGAAATGAGCAATCACAACATGACACGTCATGTTTTTGTAGCTGAAAAATGTTATGCATGCCCTTTATTTACATGATCAGTTTCAATTTTTGGGAAAAAGTTGATACAAAGTGGTTTGACTTAATCTGTCCATACATGGTTATAATGTATAATTTAATCATTTCGTTATCCAGTGTTCTAATTGAATAGAGTATGGATATAGTATCAACTTTTTGTATCCAATCATATTCGTTTTAACCAGAGAATTCCATAAATCACTACTAATCAAGAACAGTAGAACATTATCTCTAATTACTTTAGAGTAACGAATCTTTTATTGACTTACTAAACTATCTCCATATGATCTATATTGTATCCAAGTACTATCAATTGAATTATTCTAGGACAGTTTATAATTAGCATCAAAATATAGTAATTCCCAAATTAGATACCTTGGTAATTTCAAATATAAGGATCAATTATACAACCATCATTATAAAAAAATCCACAAACACTTAAGTAATATTCCATTTGCGATTCGCATAGTCAGGTTAGTTTAGTGACTTATTCTCTACTAAACACCTATACATTAGTTTAAGTATCTGTACACTTTAATTTATGAGATCAGTTAAACATAATGTATGCTAGTTTTACAATTTCATTATTATCATGTTTTAATGAAACTACAACTAGGAACATTTAAGGATAATACATTAATATAAATTGAATTTCATAATTATAATCTCATCATAATTTCAATTACATAGTAATTATTATGACGATTTTACCTTTAGTATTAAAATATCAAATGTAATTGACTTAATACTTAAAGATAAAGAACATATTTATTAATTAAATAATAATGTCATTAATCAAATTCCAACCAACCGATTAGCTGCAAGGCATAAACTAATAGCATAATCTCTACCCTCCAATAAAACATCAAATTACCGCTCAAGAGGACTCGCCAACCCCAAACGCAAAGCACAATTTGGTGGTTTAGATCTTCGACACATGGAACAAATTCCTCGTAGCTAAGGTCTTTATGAGACAGAACTAAATGATTTCTTCGATCGCAACCAGGACGTGGAGAGCTGTGACAAGAGGATCTATAGGTCCGTCTCAAATTAAGGATATGGGAGCATAATCCGTTGGAATCTCATTCCACTTTGTATCCCCTTCATGCAATTGGGCATTTGAACATGGTGTATTCGACGATGGCGTTTCTTGTAAAGTGTACAAGTGTACCAGTAAGAATTTTTAATGCTATTTTAATACAACTTGCATAGTAGAGTTCTACTTCTACATCCTCCTAGCCAAAGCCTAGAATAGACTGTGAAGATGTCTTCCTATGTCCAAGTTAAACCCATTTGGTTATCACAAAAGGAGAAAAAAAAAGAGGTTATGTAGTGTAGCCATTATTTCGATGGCATTTATGGTTATCAAAGCTAACGTTCCATTACGAGAGTTGGGCTCTCACTATGTATTAGGATTTAGCGGTAGTCTTTCCGCTTCTACTCTTTATAGAAAGCCCAATCCTTTCGAAGAACTTTTGTGATTTTGGAGTTTATTTGCTGTTTCCCTCCCGGCACTGCAAGTCCAGTCCTAATAATTAACTTTGCATCCATCCTTAGCGTGGCATTGTGTCCACATCTACAGTCTTTCTTAGACATTTGATACATTGACAGCGACCATAACCTAATGGTCAAAACTCAGCACACTTTTACCTTTCCCCCTCTTGGTTGAAAATCAAAATGGATTTCATCAATCTTTAGGGAATTTAGGTTCCTACTTTTCTTGAATAATCTGAACATATCACTGGATTAATAATTAATAATTTGAAACAAGTTTTTAAAAAGAGATTTGAAGGATATAAAATTTCATAACTTCGTTAATATGATGATATTATTTTTAATAAAATTTTTTCATTATATTAGAATTTATGTAGGATAAGTGAATTCCTAATAATAAGCACTTTCTTTTATTATTGTTATTGCTAACTTACATATGATTTGTGCTAAATAAAGTATTATTAATTAAAAACAATGAATCCTAAATAATTGACATGATATATACACACACACACATATTAAACTAAATAAATTTACGTTTGTAAATTAGATTGGTTTTTGTTAAAACATAACAAATTATTCATTACAATACTATTAGTATACAATCAAGTGTTGAACGTGAATTCTTTATTATCTCAAAATATCACTATTTTTATCAAAAAGGTGATTTCAGAAATGTTCAATATAATTTATCATATTATACGTAACTAGAGGGGAGTCCAATCCTCTTTTAGATACGTCTGTTTATCTTTGTTTCATGGTTTATAAGTAACAACACAACTTGATTACACTTGGATGCATAAAAAGTGAGATTCAAATTTTCTGTAATGTGATCAATTTTCAAGCTTTAAATGGAAGTTAAATGTGATAATTCTACTAATTAAGGCCACATATTGAGTAACTAAGAACAACTTTTAAATAGAGATAAAGGTAAAAACAACATGTGGAGTCCATCCTAAAAATTATCGGACTTAACAAGAAAGTTTGATCTTTTGATTTTTCTCATAATATATACAAGGAGCTCAATTTAATTGATACGCTGATGCACTCAGTTGCTCTACCGAGTAGTTTATGCTTTGGTTAGAAAATTCGAACCCAATGCGCGCGGATTTACAATCCAAATCCCTAATCTCAACCACTAGTAAAGGTTTGACCCCCTCGATACTGGTGGTCCCTTGTACATCTAATCCTTAGTTATAATATGGGCTAAGATTTTTCTTCCTTAACACATCGAATGGCTTCAAATTTCTTGCCGGTGACACATTAATAACCAATTAATCGACTCCTTACCTTGGGTTTTTTTTTTTTCCTTTCATGCGAAAGTACGTTAGCTTCTATTGGCAATACAATGTTAGGACATGGTGTCACGAGTTCTGTTTTAATTTCCACACCCTCACATGGAATGGTTAAGTTCCAATTTATGCATATCATGACATCGGTGGTGGTCCTGAAGACCTTTCAAACACAGACACTTAAGCTTGACAACAAGCTTTCCAATGCTATTGCTAATTAGCGGACCCACGTCCCAGATAATCGTGAAGACAAGACGTACAATACGTAAAAAACATAAACACAAATTATACCATAATGAATGTTTTGACACCTAAAATAGCTAGGTCCAAAGGAGGACCAATGATACTGCAATGTAGAACACATTTTGCGACAATTCATAGACGATGCAAATTTCATGATCCAATTGCAGATAACTGTAGAATTAACGTACCATGGTCGGCTGGTTGAGGGCAAAGCAGCTAGCAACTAACGCACACGCACACACCAGACCCACTATCCAGTTTTTGTCATTCCCAACCACGCGAATCATGCTCAAACAACCAGTCCAAGTCCCAAGTGCTGGTTTTGGTGCTTTTACTATCCTCGTGATCAGAAACTATTGCTGTTCTAGGCCCTTTTACTTTCTGTATCTTTCTTGGCCTTTAAATTCGGTACTACCCTTCATATATTTCTCCATTTTTATATAGGGTACTAATCCCATGAAGAAGCCTTGCTGTGATAAGAGGGAGACAAACAGAGGAGCTTGGTCTACGGAAGAAGATCAGAAGCTCATCGATTACATCAACAAACATGGTGAAGGCTGCTGGCGCTCTCTTCCTCAGGCAGCTGGTACTTTTTTGGATGGGAAAGGAAAATTAAATAGCTTTCATTGTACTTGCGTGTGGTGCAGACAATGGAAACGAATGATATTTTAATCTTAGAGGAAGAATATTGACAAACCTTAGAATTCTTCTCTGATGATTCTTTGATGTTTTTAGGTTGGTTTGGTGATAAATAAACTTTTCTAGCTGTTGTTGATGTGTTTAGGGTTGCTTCGCTGTGGAAAAAGTTGCAGGCTGAGATGGATAAATTACCTGAGGCCAAACCTGAAGAGGGGAAGCTTTGGAGAGGATGAAGAGGATTTGATCATTAGGCTTCATGCACTTCTTGGAAATCGGTAGTTAATGAGATGAATGTTTGCTATATGGCATATGCTTTTTTAATTTACTCTTCAGTACCCGTCTCCATTACATGGCAGTTAGCACCTTCTTTGAAAGGCCAAAAGGATAATACGCGAGAATATAGCACACAGAAGGACGCCATCATCCGTAGTTGGATACCAACATCAGTCGTTTTAAGTTTTACACACACACTTTTTGTACACACTCAATTATAGTATCAAATGAAGAATCAACACACTCACTTGTAGTATCAAATGAAGAATCATGTATTCATAATACATGATTCTTCAAAATACACGATTCTTCATTTGATACTATAAGTGAGTGTGTATGTGTGTCACAATGCATGATTCTTCACTTGATACTATAAGTGAGTTCCAAGAAGTGAGGTATTTTTGTACTTAATTATTTGGCTTAACAACGAAATATTCCGAAACGAACTGCAGATAACATTCTTTATTTATTTGTACGGATTTTGAGTGATCAAAAGCAATATAGTACAATGAATTAGGAGTTACAGTATTAGAAATACAAAAAACATAATTGGAAAAAAAAAACTCGGCTCTTCTTGTCCTAATCCTAACCATTTTGTTTTTGTTCAACTTCTCTATTCTGAATCTAACTTATGGTTGGAACTGTTAACGAAAAAGGTAAGGTCTTGTATTGGTTTAGGTGGTCCTTGATAGCCGGAAGATTGCCAGGACGCACAGACAATGAGGTGAAGAATTACTGGAATTCTCATATAAAGAAAAAGCTTTCACAGAAGGGCATCGATGCTAAGAAACCAACGCATCTTCGTAGAGGCACTAAATTTGATGCTGGAGAGTCGAATAGGTCACAAAACCAGGAAGTTTATCCCACCAACCTCTATAACTTTGATTCTGCTGGTGGCAATGGTCAGAACATGAACATTTTGTTTGACTTAAATCTTGACCTAACTCTAAGCACTCCTTCACTTAATCACGACGCAAGTAAGCAAGGAAATGGTGAGAGAAGCCGTGAAAACTAATGCATGCTAGCTGCAAGCCCTCAAGTGCTTCTTCCTGTAGGTATACTTATACGTACTGAGGAATATTACGTGTGAGTCGTGTCCTATATATACATGTAAACTCCTATAACAAGATAGCTTGTGCATTAGCTTTGGGTTCCTAGCTTCGTATATAGAGAACCCAATAGTTTGGTAGTTATTATATCCTCTCCAGAAGAAGCAAAAATAGTTACAAGTTCCAATGTTTTCCAAGAAAACTAGGGCCGGGAGGATGATTATTTTAATTCTCTCTACCCTACCAAACGTACTATTTTAATTCTCTCCTTTTTTGTCATATGGTTTGAAAAGCAATTAATTAAGGGCTAACAAGCTAATTATTATTGTTATCAATGAATTACTTGAACCATTCATAAGCTTATTGATTTATAATTGAAACAAAATAAATATTTAAAAATTAATTTTAAAAATCAATCTCTTTGTAATTTTTAATTAAGTTTGTTTGCATTTATTAATATCATCACATTATATTCATATAATTGGTGCATATCACATTCTGATTCAATTTATTTTTCTATTATAATTGGATTAGTATTATCATCAAACTAAATTGTTGTGATGTGCTATCTACTGCGTGTATCTATTTTATAAATTCAAATACAATGTAAAACGCAAATAAATTATATCATGAAAACATTTTTAAATTACTAAACTTTTTAAAGGATCTGTTGATTTTGACTGTTATAATATTTGTCAAAGATCTCAAGCCAAATTATAAGCTCTCATTCCTTTTCTTTTTCCCCCCCTAAACGTTCAAAATCGTTGAGTTCGTAGACAAAATTAAACTAAATGATAGAAGAGCACTTGTATTTTGACGGCAGTGTCTCCTTCATCATGATCTACACTGAGGAAAATAAATGATAGAAGAACACTTGTATTTTGACTGCAGTGTCTCCTTCATCATGATCTACACTAAGGAAACTAAATGATAGAAGAACACTTGTATTTTGACTGCAGTGTCTCCTTCATCATAATCTACACTAAGGACGTGGAATGAGTTACCACAATGGTGCTGTTAGAATCAAAAGAATAAGGAAAGAGATTGAATTACTTTTGAAGTAACTTTAGCTTGTACAATACATCGAATTTGGTTTAAGAAAACAAAAGAATTAACGTTCAGGTCTAGAGCAACTGATTGACGAGGAATTTTGCTCTCTATTGCTCAGTTCATAAGACAGCAAATGTTGGCACATTATCTTCAGCAGATTTGTAGTGTAGCATTAGTGGGAAACTTGAGACTTGGATAAGGGATGGGGGTGAAAGTTGAGTAGAGAAAAATATTCTTTGATCTGTCTAAAACCTTCTCTGGATGTGTAATCTATAATCTATGAACAATGCAAAAAGGATATAAATGTACTCAGCGTCAATTAGTTATAGACTAGTTAAGGGATAGTGTTTTAATCTACTCTAATACTTATAGGCTCGTGCTTTGTATTTTACACTCCATTGTACTATTTCCATTACTTTATTAATACATTTATATTTTTAACTTTTAAAAAAAACGAAACAATAGAAGGATCATAACATTAGCAAAGGTAACTATATAGGTAAGACATAAGCATATATTAGCAATCATCTCTCGTATACATCATGAGAACACATTCAATATTTTTATATCTAACTCTGAAAATGTAAAATAAATTTATGTTGAAATCAATATATTTAATTAAAAATTTCGTATTATAATGTTCAATATTTTCTCACCATTAAAAATATATTTATCTAATAACTCTTCATTCCGTTACATAATTGATTCTAAAATGTTTTCTTAATTAATTAAAAATGTTATTTCCAAAATTGATGTTATAATCACAATACAATACAACAACTAGATAATTACAAATGGCCAAAATAATTATGCTAAAATTTATTATACAAAATTGGTTTTATTTAGTTAACATTGTTAAAATTTTAAAATTTGAACCATTACCAGTTTCAACCAGTTTCAAATCCTATGTCAACACACTTTCTATTATGATAGGGATAATTTTGAAAAAGGAGGGAGTAAACCAATAAGAGGTAAATTATACTAAAAATAATTAATTTTATGCAATTTTATTTCTATAACTAAATTTTTCATTATTAAAAACAATATTTTTATTTGATGATAGGACATCAACTTCCATTTAAAATTGTAAAAAAAACATATTAAGTTAATTATACTAGAACCTTATGTGGTTTAAACCTTTGCCATTTAATCCCTGATAATTTAAAGCTACCATTTCCCTTATACTTTTTTTTTAATTTTTATCACCTACAACCCCTATCGTTATTCCTTGTTTAAAACCTAAAAGGGAATGGTGAAACAACAACATTTGCCTGTTTAGGTATTGCGTGGTACAACAGCTAACTTGGTTGTGCCAAGTTACACTGCATACACATGACGCCTGGTGAAAACTTCTCTTCCTCCCTTCTCTTTCCGAAGGTTTTGTGAAAACTGCTCTGAGCTTTGGGAGAACGTTTGGTTGTTAAGAAGTTGGCTCAACCATGCTAGTTGTAACATTGAGAAAAGCATCAAAATTTCTCTATATTACTATTGATCTTTAAACGTAAAGAAATGGTATATGTGTGGACTAGGTTTAAAGAGGAGAATAATCTTAAGTAAATACGCTCAAATTTCAACAAGAGTTACTTTGAATGTAGTTTTACTATTATTTTAACGACTATTCAACATTTCCACTTTTTAGTTCTTCCAGTGTAAGCTATCAACTATTTATTTTTGTTCTTTTCATTTATTTCTCTTAAAAATTATATTGAAATGTAAAGTGGGAGATTGTGCTCCTTTTTTAGACTGGATAAAAATGTGATATGTTACTTGAAGGGAAAAATGTTATTTTCGGTCATGAGTATGCTTTGACATCATTTGGTCACTTATCCCTTTGTTACTCCACTTTGAAGGCAATGGAGGAAGCTACAGGCTTCCAAAACGTGACTTCTAATTACTTGAAACGCCTTTTAGTTGTACATAAATTGATTGATATCTATTCTCCATTTTTGTTTAAGCTTAGCTTAGTCTTTAAAGTTTGCGAGGAAGAAGGTGACATTACTTTCTTAGTAGCAGTAGTAATGTGTCTATCATCTGCTTTGTTTTTTCAATTCAAAATTTTATTTCTTTATGCTTTATTATTCTTTTTAAACCTTCTGTAAAATTTGTAAGTATTAGTGCAACAATAAAATTCGTAAAATTTATTATTTTGTCTTTGCATATGTAGAATGTTGGTTTATGTATATGTTTTTAATGATTTCTTTGTATTTAGTGACATTAGAACATAATGCATTTGGATTCCTTACAAAAAGGGATTGCATTATCTATTATTTCCTACTTTTGAATTTTAGTTTTGGTTCAAGATTTGAGTTATTAGTGTTTTTTGGGATCTGATTTCATATTATTCACTTTTTGTTTCCACAGGAATTGGGTTAAGGAAAATCATATGGAGCTTTTTAATATTCTTACTCTTGTTATTCTCTTTACTAGAAA
The DNA here is from genome assembly GCA_026874005.2 of Erythroxylum coriaceum. Classification (NCBI taxonomy): domain Eukaryota; kingdom Viridiplantae; phylum Streptophyta; class Magnoliopsida; order Malpighiales; family Erythroxylaceae; genus Erythroxylum; species Erythroxylum coriaceum. Next base: position 3,090,046 of record JANQAP020000177.1, read on the forward strand.
AGATACTCATTTACATTATTTTATATTAGGTTGATTATGTTTTTTTCTCAAATATGACTATTGGTTTACTTGGTGATAGTTAAAATGCAAATATTTTTCTATTTTATAGTTTTTTACTTGACATCTAAATTATTCATCAATACCTAAAGTTAGCAGTCATATGCTTTTTTAACCATTGTTGAGATTTAATAGTTCCAATGACTATATAACCTCTTAGGTACTATCACCTTTGGCATCTTATAACTTGTCTACGCTAAACCTTACAACTAAATTTATTTTTTCATTCATTTTGCATTGTCTTTACTTTACACCTTAAAGTGAAACATAACTAATACATCCATCAAATGCATTTTTTTTGGTTTCTTGGAACTATTAAATGTTACTTTTGACCTTAGAAATAGGTTTCAGTGTTTTTATGGTGTATGTTTCAATTTTATACCATATAAGATATTAAAAATGAGAGACAAATTATTTTGATATTGAAGTGGGAGAGATAACCTTGCTTAGTTTCATACTCAATGCTAAGAGGTTAGAGTATAAACAAGCATGGGAGTTTATGAATAAATTCCCACACAAATCATTTAAATATTGTTAAACTCATTATAGTATAGGTGTATTTGGATGGGGAGTATCCTAAATTATAAACAATTAATGACCTTAAATTAGATATACCTATTAAAGTGATTGAGGATGATAATGGTTCCGTATGCATTAAAGCAACCATTGAGGCTTACAATGAAGGACCCATTAAAGCACCATTGAACTAGCCACCAAAGCTTCCACTGTTGTAGCCAATAAAGCAACCACTAAAATAACTATTAAAGTACCTATTAATGTACTCACTAAGGCATCTGTCAAGATACCCGTTATAGCTGCCACTAAAGTTGACCTTAAAGCATCCAATGAGGCATCCAGTAATTTAGAATACCTAACATATAAAAACAAGTGAAAAGAATTCAATAAGTTAGGGTATTTAGGTGAAAAAACTATAAATGATATTTTTAAAAATGTTATTGAAGAAGAATTACCCATTATAAGTGTTCGGAATATTGATTTAAGGAATAACAAGATTGATGATACTAACAAAGAAATTGATAGCCTAAATAAAAGTTTAGATGATGAGAAGAAGAAACCAAAAGATCCTTACTTTAGTGCTTCAAGTTTAGATGATAGAAAAGTTATTTTTAAGTAGGGAATGATTTTTGAATATATAAACACTGTTACAAGGACTTTAAAGACCATGAGTATCCAAATAAGTTTTGAATATATGTCTAAAAAAATAAAAGGTTAAACGTTATTGTCAAGTGCAAAAGAAATTTGAGAGGAGAATACATGTAGAACTTACACAAAATAGATATATATTTTAGATTAAGTCATTCTAAAAACATCCGTGCTTATGGTAGAACATTTGATAGTAAGAAGATTGATTACCGGTGAATTGCTAACAAGTATGTGACACACTTTAAAGATGGTCCTAACTGATATGATTTAGGGTTAAAAGAGGTGATTTTATGAGATTACCAACAAGAGATTCAAGATATCAAATAATATAGAGTTAAGAGGCATGCATTGATTTTAGTGATTGGAGATGAAGGAGAATAATATAAGAAATTGAGAGGAGACTTCTTTGATGTAACATAAAGCAACAAGGATAACTCGTTTTATATTAGATCTTCTAAAGTTATATTTGATTCATGATATATTTGTCTCAAACAAATGAAGTATGGATTTCTCAATGCTTATATACTTATCATATGTATTGATAAGTGTCATTTGAAAGTAAGATATGGTGGGTAATTATTGACAACTATTAAATGATAACATATATCCTTTTTCTTATGTTATTGTTAGAGTAAAGAAAAAATAAAGTTAGAAAAGGTTTGTGGGTTATCCACTTGATGACATTGGTAGTAGTAGCTTATAATTGTTCATGAGTGATAAAGAAGTAAAAATTTAAAATAATAAAAGTAATTTTTATTTTAAATATCATTTAATTTGATGCTGAAATTCTCTTATTTATATGTTGTAGGGCTTACAATAATTGTTTGAACTTGAATGTACACACTTTAATAACTATTTTAAAGGAATTTATGAGTCAATATATAAAGGCAATAAAAACTCTCATTAAAGATCAGATGTGGAGTATAATTGTACTCGATAAAGATATGAAAGGTAACTGAGTAAGTTGGAGAGTATGAACAAGGAGGCATATGACTGGTTGCCAAAATTATAGGAAAAAGATGGTGTATACATGCTTTTAATAGAAGATGCAAGAGTGAATTGCTATCAAACAACACTCCATTGTATTTTAATGTGTACTTAAGAAATGTAAGGGAGAAACTAATTTTGAATTGCTTAGGGCCTGTTTGGTTGGATGTTAATTAATGGAACGGAAGGTAACGGAATAGAACGGAAGGGAATGGTTTATAATGGAATGGAATGTAATATAGTGATACGTTGTTTGGGAAGGATGGA
>JANQAP020000177.1:3092620-3106080 GCA_026874005.2 Erythroxylum coriaceum
TTCCATCCTAAACCCTCCGAATCGGAGGTTTCTTATTTTCACTGTTTAGGATGGAATGGAACGTAACATGAAACCCTTTGCTTCCATCCCATTCCATTCCATTCCATTATAAAACCTTTAACCAAACGATGGAAGCGTGTTACGTTCCATTCCCTTCCGTCCTCAACCCCTAAACCAAACATAGCCTTAGAGATCATATGAAGTAGCAATTATAAAAAGATTCCATTAGAAGAAGCAATGAATGGCTAAATATAATGGTAATATAATTCCTAACATTCTATCAAAGTTAGAGAAGAGAAAAAGGAGGTTACTAGTTATTTGACACATTTTGTGGGAAATAGGAAATTTGAAGTTAAACATTACATGAGTGACCATCATATAGTTAGAGTTAGAAAAAAGGATTACACTTTTGGAAAATGGGACTTGAATTTAATCCCTTGTAGTTATGTGATTCATCAATCATTTTAAAGAGGGGAGATCTAGTTGTATATGTATACAAGTACTACACTAAGCAGACATATATAAGGTGTTATTGGAAAAGCATATACCTAATAACATGTGAATAGTTTCAGTTAATTCCTAGGGAAGAACATGGACATAATATCAAATTTCCTACATTTAGAAAACAATAGAAAGGAAAAAAAGAGACTAAGGAAAGTTTTCTTTTTAAAAAAGGAAAAAGGAAATAAATTAATAAATATTGAGATTTACATCCCCATAAAGAGGTTTATAGGAGTACCCCTTAAAATAAATAAGAGCACATCGAATTTACCTACAAAGTTTTTATTTTGTAAGTAGTACATTGATTAGATGTTCAAAGAGAGAAGAAAATTAGATCTGCAACCTAGTGCAAGGTTATTCAGTAAAGTAAGCTCTCTAGTCCCATTAACAAGTTCATTGATAAGTGATTCGACTGTTTTGCATTTGTACTCAAACCTTCTAGCATTCCTTTCCTTAAAGAGTGTTTGCACATATAGTCCAATAACCAATAAGTAGATCAGCGTATCAGTCTTAGGAAGAGAGACTCGTATAGCTAGCCAATGAATAATGTTGGAGATAGAGTTATCTGAAACAATCTAGAAGCATTTTTGTTTCACCTATTCCTTAATGAACTTAATAGCTGAGCACATAAAGAATAGATGATCTGTAGTTTCATCTTGTGTTGAACATAGAGAACAACTTCTATTTATGTCAAGGTAAGAAAGTTTATCAACAGTTTTAAGCCTATTCCTAATAATAAGCCATAGAAGAAAAGAAACCTTTAGGGGGAGGACTTTGTACCAAATGATTATACTCCAATTGACTTTAGGATTCCTCAATCTAATCATATCCATAGTAAACTTGTTCGATAGTCTAGAAGTTGGATAATTCTTCCAATAAAAGGTATCTAATTTGGATGAATTTGGAGAATATTGTGGTTGCAGATGAATAAGGTTAGCAGGGAACCTCCAAAAGTTACCACTAATGAATGTTCTGAGCTTGGTATGAAGGGGAAAAAGAGAGATCATTGATGAGGCTGGATGGTGAATAAGAGAACATGAACCTGACCAATTATTAAACCATGGAGTGGTTCCATCGCTAACTTTGCAAGTAACATCATCTTGAACTAAGTTCCTTAAGTGTAGTAGCTGATTCAAGAAGTAAGAGTTTGAAGGACTCTTCTTTATCTCCTAAGTACATCTACCTTTGAGAAAGTAAGAATGGATCCACCTAATCTATAGTGACTTTTTGTCTTCAAGCATCCACCAAAGCTTTTTAAGGATGAGAGCTTGGTTAGATAGTTTTACTAAGTAAGTGTTTAACACCCTCCATCCTTGGGACAACATATATTTGTCCACTTAACCTTGGCTGCCCCTTTGCTTCCACTAGAACGATTCCATAGGACATTCTTGAATAATCTTGCCACTGTCTTGATTACACCTTTGGATATATGCGAACTCCAGTAAATGTGTAATTAATTGAGCACTTATTTAATAAGCTGTATCTTTCCCACATAAGATAAGCATTTTTTCACCCATGAATTAATCTTTTTATGAAATTTTCAATGAGTGGAATGCATTCAAGGTAGCTTAACCTCTTAGTCAAAACTGATAGCCCTAAATAAAGCAATGGTGGAGACTTCATTGACATACTAGTGATAGAAGCAATTCATTATTCTAAGGAGAAAGAAACTTAAAAGATGAGGAAATGACTTTTGTTGAAATTGACCTACAATCCAGATAAACTCTTGAATCCATCTAGAGCCTTCATAAAGGTTTGTATTGAATCAGGTTTGGCATTTCAAAAAAGAAGAAGATCATCTGCAAAAGGCAGATTGGTTAGTTCAATTTTCTTATATCTTGCATCTTGCATAGAATTTGAATTTAGGATTAGCCTCCACTTCAAGCTTGATGATAGAGTTCAGAATTTCCATACAAAGTATAAATAAGTAGGGTAGAGAGGGTCCCCCTGCCTATGTCCTTTGGTTGTCAAGAAATAAGTAAATGGGCTCTTATTGATTAATACCGAAAAGCTAGTAGTCGATATGCATTCTTTTAGCCAATTGATGAACAAAATTGGGAATTCATAAGCCTCCAATACCTTTCAAAGAAAGTTTTAACTAACATTATCAAATTCTTTGAAGAAATCAACTTTTATAGTATAATTAAGGGAAGCTTTTGGTCTAGAATAACCCTTTAACAGTTCTTATACAATGAGAAGGTTGTCACCAATTTGTCTGTTGCGTATTAAAGCACTTTGGTTGTCACTGATGAGTGGAGTGAGTACCTTCTTTAATCTAGAAGCAAGTATCTTGGAGATCATTTTATATAAGAAATTGGTAGAAGCAATGAGCCTGAAATCACTGAAAGAAGAAGGATAAGTTCCTTTGGGAATTAATTATAGGAATGTTCTGTTTATTTCTTTGAGAAGTTTTCCATTGATGAAAAATTCATAAACAACCTGTTTAACATAATTCCTTATGATATTCCAAGATTTTTGGAAAAAGAATCCATTTAGCTAGTCTGGTCTAGGAGCTTCCATAACATCCATCTTGAAAACAATATCTTCAATTTCTTTGTCTTCTATAGGTTTAGTTAGTAGTATACAATCCTCTGGAGTGATCTTCTTTATGATAATACTTGTAAGGTTAGTACAATGGCTCCTTTCTAAACTGGGAGTGCCAAGCAAGGAGGAGAAGTACCTGATAGCTTCTAATTAGATATCATTCAAATGTTGTAACTAAAATCACATATGGTTAGTAATTGAGCTAATCCTATTCTGATTTCTTCCAGTTAAGATGGTGTTAAAATTTTTTTTGGTACATTTGTCACCGTCCTTGAGCCAATTGACTCTTGCTTTTTGCTGGAGTAAGGAGGAGTGATTGTTGACTACCCTTATATAATTAGATAAAGCAAGTTTTTCCTTGGAATAGTCTTGTGGAGAGATTGTATAAAGCTTATGTATAGCTGCTAGCTTATTTCTTGATTTCATTAAAGTATGATCAGTACTGGAGCCTCTTGAATGATTGGGAAGCTTGAGTTCTTTTTTAATACACTTTAGTTTTTGAACACCAGCAAATTTTTTATCAGCCCTATGTATACAATCAGCTTATTTTCTGTAAGCATCCATGAAACCAGGCTCATTAACCAAAAATTATTGAATCTAGAAGGGAAAAAAAAGGTAGACTTCTAAAACAGCTTTTTAATTATGATTGGAATATGGTTCTAGAATAATGGATCTTTAAAATTTACAATGCTATTAAGGAATTGAACTAATCAATTAGCAGTAAAAAGAGCTCTATCTAATTTCTTCTTTATGAACTAGGTGGAGCTTTGTTTGTTTGACTAGGAGAATTGATGTGCAATCTACTTCAGATCAGTAACTGCTAGTTGCTCGACACATTCTTTGAGATTGTTAAAAAAGTTTCAAAGTTTGCAATTACCTTGAGCTTCTGATTTATGTATTGTTGAAATGAAATCACTACATAATAACCAAGGTGTATCAATGTTTATGCTGAAATTGATTGGGCTATTCAATAAATCCTTCCTTTAAAAACTGAAGTTACTTGTATATATTAAGGAGATGAATATATCTATTTTCTCTTGCAAGAAATGTAGTTGAGATGTACGACCTAATCTGTTGTGTTGACAAAATCCACACGAGTAGCTTCCTTCCTATAATAGATAATAATTCTCCCATAATTGTGCTGAGAATGGTTGGAGAGCATTTTCCAATAAGACCTTAAAATATTTAGTTTACAAAAATTTTCAAACTTTATTTTTGTTTCAAGTAGTCCTACGATCAGAGGCTTTTCTCTCAAGACAAAATCCCTTAAAGCAACTTACTTAATAGGGTAATTTAATCCTTTTACATTCCAAACTATTATTGACATATTAATACTTACTTTTGTAGCCTTTACCCCTACTTTTTGGGGATCTTCTTCTTTCCACTGTAGTGAATTGTTCTTTGGTTTCTTCATAACTGGTTCTTATACCACTCGAAATTATGAGTTTAGGAGGAAGGGTGTTATCATGATTTGGGGCTACAATATTGATATGACTTGTAGCATTGGCATTGACTAAGGAAAGTTGGCGTTGATAAAAGGGTAATCTATCAACAAGAATTGAAGACATATCACTTGCATAAAATATAAAAATATTGGAAATAATTTTAAAACATATAAAATGCCATTCATTAGATAACTTGACATGATTCACTCTCAATATTCAATGATGGTAAGCTTTCTCTTCTATTCTTTATGAATCATATTATGTATATAAATGATAACATCTTTAGTCTTTCATGAAGGAAAAAATGCATATGTTTTCCTAAAAAGGTATAGTAGTCAACGGAACTCATAATAAGGTTAAGGCATCAATTCAATACACTTTAACAAAGAGGAAAGTAACCAATAATCAAGTTAAAAGATCTATGATTTCAACAAGGTAAAGAACATAAAAAGGAGTTGGACTAACTAAAAAGATAAGAAATAAAGCCAAATTGAAAACTTTTGGACCTCAAGGCAAACCTCCTAATTTGTTTTATTGATATTTGTCTTTTGTATATAGCATAAAATCAACGTACCCAGTGCGCAATGCTCCCTGCTGTGCGCTGTCTAGGGATGGTCATAATGTACACAACCTTTCGTTTGTATTTCTACAAAGAGGCTGTTTCTGTGATTTGAACATGTTACTTTATGGTCACAAATGAGTAACTTTACCAATAGCATATGATCCCATATTCAATGTGTTTATGACCTTATAAATAGTCCTATGTGTAATGTTTTTTATATTTTTGATCTTATGGACAACCTCATTTTTATTGTCTTTTATATTTATGAACTTATGAAAACCTCATGTTTAAAATTTCTTTTGTATATATGATCATGTTGCAACATACATATGAAATGTCTTATGTTTAGGCAATATGATTAACATTATAGTATAATGTTTCCTTTTTTTCTGTACAATATTGGTTAGATCCATTTACAATGCTGCTTAGTTTGGAATAAATTTTTTGAATCTATATTTGAAAATTTTCAATTATATGCTTTTATTGAATTTGATTAACTAATTACACATAGCACATATGATCATTACATTATTACATATAGATTTAAAAAATAATTGGTTCATTTTCATTAAGTTAGGAAATAAGGTCCATACAATTACTATCTATTACAATTACTTATATAAATAATCTATACATCTTCATTCTCATTACCTGTATATATATTTAAATGCTTGCACTAGGCATAATCCAAGACAAAATCAACAATCCTTTTACCCAAATAAGTTTACTATCGTCTCCTTTATGTTCATTGCAAACTATTAACATATTATTTTCCCTTAATTCATTTATGACATCTACACTTCCTAAAGTGTATCTTTTTTCATAAAAATAAACAAAATTTAACATTATTTTCACTGTCATAAATAACAAAATAGTTGCTAGTTTACTAAAAATGCTCTTTTATTAAAATTAATTGACCTATGTATATAGTTTACCTCATACATTCATAAAAGAGTCTAGTCCACATTTATGATATGCATGGATACATTGTTTCACACTTCAAGATGTGGATGTAGATGAATCTAGAGAACAATACTCAACGACCTAATATTCAGTACCTATGGTATAGTCTCCAAGGAAAAAAAAATTAAGTAATTCTTTTTAATGCTTAAAACAATAAAAGAAGATAAAAAGTTCCATTAGAGATATATTCTAATGGGATAAATTTCAATTTGAATTATATTCTCCATAAAGATTAACTTTAAATAATGCACTTAGAAATTTTAGTTATATCTTAAATTGGTGGAGTAAATTCAAGAAATACAAACATAAACTGGCACTTTTTTTATATATAATTGAATTTCTAAGTTACCTTTAAATATGGAATGAGCTTAGCTAAATGGTGGAGTGGAAAACCAAACCTATTGGGGACCTCCATAAACACATAAATATGCACTAATGATTGAGTCTTCAAATTGGCTTTGATTTGTTTATATATTTTCATATAAATTAAGACATACAATTTTTCTTCCTCTCACTTACAAATAAGATTCCCTAAGCATTTTCCAACATAGCTACTCTAAGTTAATTTTTTCCTACCACTAATACTCAAGAAAGTATTATAACATAATTAGATTTATGAAGATATAATTGAACAAATTTATAGTCCTATAAATTGGGACAATTGTGAAAAAAGACATCATTTTGATACAATGATGTAAAATTAGTTAGTTATATTAATGTTTAAATACAAATCCCAAATGATCCTTTTAAGAAAATTATTTCTAGATTAGAATCTATTATGTGGCTAGGTGTCCTACGCATAAAGAAATATATTTATTTACATATGTCCACATTTTATATCAAAAGAAAGAGTATGCTTCAAGGTTCATATAATGTTTGCCTTAAATAGAATAAGAATCTTAATGATATGTTATTTTTAATAACTTTTTACGAGGAAGCACTACTAAATAAATGGCAAAAAAATGTTAAAACTCATATACCACATTTCAATCTACAATTCAAACTAACCATTACTTCTTGATTAAAGTCAACCAACCAAAACCTATATGATTTCCAACCAAGATAATCAAAATAAAGGGATTTTAATAAAAAGAAGAATTTACCAGCTAAGAAGTAGGAAGAGGGCAGCAACAATTAAAACAACAAATCCAACATGGATTTTCTTCAAAAGTGACATGAAAATCCCTAAATTGAAACCCTAACATGCCAACAAACTGATACTTTATTTTATGTGAATATAATGAACAATTTATATTTATTTATTGAATATACCTTCAATGTTCCTATTAGAAATGTTGGGCTAATGCCTTCATTACTAGATAATCTTCCAAAGATAAGAGGACTACAAAGCCATTGAAATTAGAACGGAAGTTGAGAGTTACTATAGGCATCGTCTTTATATGGTGTCATGGATATGTACACCACGATGTCTAAAAATGTCATTGTGAAAAATTTGTATTCCACTTCTATTATCACAATAAAACTTAGTAACAGAAGAATGTTCGGCATTTATATTAGTTAATAACCACCATAACCAAAGTAATTTATATGTGGCATTAACAATAGCATGATATTGAAATCTGGTGTTGGACTAAGTAATAATAGTTTGCTTTTTATTATGCCAAGAGATAAGAGAATCACCAAAGAAGAAATAATAAGTGGTGAAATGACGATCTATTGGATCACCAACCAAGTCATCATTAAAATAATTAAATCATAAAAAGAAAAAGTTAGCTGAGAAGTGTAATCCATAGAAAAAAATTACATTAATATAATGAAGTATCTAAATAACGAACATGAGATAAGTGAAGAGCAGACATAAATTGACTGACCTAATGAACAATATATAAGATTTTAGGTCGAGTAATAGTGAAATAGACAAGACTACCTGTAAAACCCCCTATACGGAACCTACAACCATCCGCACACAAGGCACCCAATTTCTTGTACATAAATTTACAACATACATTTCGGTTCAATTGTATACATATACATATTACAAAATTCCTCAATGCTTAACATTATCATTTAACCGCAGTAATACATCTTTACATTTACATAGTAATCCAAAAGAAAACATACAATTTCCTTTTTTTATTACATGTGCAATCATCTATAACTAAAAACACATTCCAAAAGTACTTTTTATTCTATCTGTTGGCCTTGATCCCTGCAGATGTTCCTTGTATCTCACTCCTATGACTTGGACCTACACGGATTAACACCCATGCTAAGCTTGAAAGCTTAGTGGGGAAAATACTTAATTTGGATGACCACTCATAGCAGCCATCTGCCAAGCACACACATTCAGAAATATCATGACTCATATACCATAAATTCACATTCATGAACCAAACATTGATATTCAATGCTCATATAAACAATGATGGCATACTTAAGCAAAATACATAATGCAAATATGCTTCAACATATTATCCATATATCGAAAAAGCACATTTATAAGCCAAATATTGATATTCAACGCTTGTTGATACAAATTATCAATATAATTGCACATCATTACAATTCATTATTATAACCAATACAAATGCTCATCGATACCAATTATTCCTATTATCATGTTGTATTTCTTATTTATGCCTGTTAAGTTTCCTTTTTGTGTTAAGCCTGCACATTTTCTGTGGGTATAGATAACAGGTGATGTGGATAACCGAAGATATCAAACTGTGGATACCTAAAGGTATCCAAATGTAGATACCTGAAAGTATTGAACTATGGACATCGGTGGTGTCAAACTGTAGCAGTTGCACTGTAACCCTATAAGCATGCCCATTTATCCACCGCCAAGACAATAAAGCAGGCACTGTAACATTTCCTTTAACCATTTTTCAATTTCACAATTCATATATTGACAAGTCATATGATTTGCATTTCAAGTCATAAAATATGTATTTATGTTCATACATGAAATTCATAACTTATTACCATTAGAAAGGTGTCAAAATCGCTTATACAATCATACTATACACATATGAGTAATGAATATGCATACAAATCATTTATGTACATATAAGTTTTCTTTGGAATGCATGATGTTCAATCTTATATTCTAGTGTTCAGTCTCCCAATTCACTTGTGGTAAGTCCTATTTCATTTATTTCTAGGTATTTGAAAATTTTCATACAAATTCGTAAAGGTTTGGAAAAGATGCTGTAGAAATCGGAAACAAAAATAATGCCACGGTCGTGACAGACACTTTCTCTATTCATACCACTACTTGTTCCTTAATATTGATATATGAAACGTCAGAACTAGATTTATATGTCTTCTAGACATTTCTCCCTTTGTGTCTCTCATTTCTATAGCACTAACAATCTGGTCATTTGGACTCCTAACTTATGAGATGTAGACCAAATATCACAAGCTGCTCTAAAACAGGGGCAGCATTAGTTCACCATTTTCAATCTCAATTTTCAAGGTCATAAAGCCATAACTAATTCACAGTATCTCTATAGATGTTTAGGTCTATGTCTTAAGTTTCATATGCAATTAAAATAACATAATTTGGAGGTTTGTAGGCTGATTTATGACTCAAACAATGTGACTGATTTAAACAAACCCTAGACAGAATTCCACTACACGAAACTCTTTTATCATCAACCAATTCTATATAAGATAACACTAAAAGAACACCAACGAATCATCCCAAAAACCATTACACATCCAATTGAATTTTTGTGCATATTCAAATATGCACAAATATAGAAATTAACTAAGTAAAGTGCCAAATGTTAAAATTGGCAAAATAGTTGTTCTAATGCTTTTCCTTCCCTTCCTCTTTGGTTTTGCTTGAATCACCAAGGGAAAAATGATGGGATGAAGAAGGTGAAATGGAGATGAGAAAAATACAAAGTTAAGCCATCAAAGTGTCATCCATCTCCCCTCCCCCTATGCCTTTTTGTGAATTTTCTAATCTTAGACACATGTTTTAATCCCATTGGACCATGTGTCACAATCCTATTAGACTATGTGTTACAATTCCATTAGACCACGTGTTACAATTTTATTGTAACATGTGATATAATTATTTTAGATCATATGCTACAGTTCTATTGGACCATGTGTTACAATTCTTTTGGACCATATGTTATAATTTTATTGGACACATATGCTTTAATCTTATTGGTCGATGAGTTGACTTTAGGAAAATTACATATTGGTCATTCTTCTTCCTTTAATTCCTACATTAGCCCCCTATGTCTTAAGTTTCTAATGGCACAAAATTTGATGAAATTTGGTTAATTATATCGGGAGTTATAAGCCAAAAACTATAGGCTATTTGAAAACAAGGATAGTAGCCAGAACTCAACTTCAAAATAGAATTCAAAATCCTTAGAGGCAGAATCATATTTCGGTTCCTTTATGAAAGTTTTAGACCTATGTCTCTAGTTTAATCTCCAATTGAAATTATCCAATTTGTTCAATGGAACCTATCTATTCAGCGAGGTACACATCCTAAATCAACTAACTTCGACCTTATCATGCAAAAGCAACACAAAAATACATCCAATTTAACCAAAAACATCCCATTTACTTATGGAATACTTCTTTTATCAATTCACCTCACATAACCTTCATAAATCCAAGCAAACATATCAAAAATTTCCATACATATTTCACGTCTAACTATGTATGTCCATGTCGAAGCAAAAAAATTATCCATTTACCCTTGTCTTTTACATTAAGTACCATTATATCTCTTACTATGTTATATGTACTTAATTCATTCTTTATGTTTACTTCTTATTACACCCTAGACATGCTATAATACTTCCATGGTATATGTTGGGGCATTACACTACCAACAAGTTATTGACATAAAGTAGGATCATCAAGAGGAGTACCATCTAAAGGAGTAAGCTTGAATTTTTGTTCCAAGAGAGTAGATATTATCGGTGATGTTGGCATAATAAAGTATATCAAATACATGTTTGACTTGAGAGAAATGATAACTTTAAGAAGTATAAGAAACTTCAAAGTTGAAAAAATAGACGAGAGAAGTCAAATTCTTTATTTCAAAATAATGACTAAGGTAATGTTGTAAATCTAAAATATGAGAAATATCATCGCAAGTGATTATCATATTATCATCATAAATTAATAGAAGAACAATGCTCCAAATAGTTCATTGAATAAATAGTGCAAAACCATACATATTAGAAATAAAGTCAAATTGAGTAAAGATGGAGCTGAATTTTGCAAACTAAGTCTTAGGAGTTTGTTTCAATTCATATAAGGTTTATCAGAGCCTAGAAATTTTATAAGAAAAATGATAACCTGAAGGAGGATGTATGTAAACCTCTTCCAACAAATAATCACAGAAAAAGACTAGGAATAAAGCTCCATACCATGTGAGTAGAAACAAAATACTAGGAATGAAATGTTTTGTTTCAATTGATATTCATTGTATAGTATATATCCTATTCATATACATGATATACATGAATATCATCTTAAACTAACCTTAATTTTAATAAATGAAATATATAATAATATCTTGTTAGGATTTCTCCAATCTGAACCTTAACATTTAGAATAAACAAAAGAACTAATCAACTTTCATATACAACCAATTCTGTTATTAAAACAATTCAGCAATTTATATATGTGAATTCCATAATTCATACTATTAAACATAAAGGGAGCAGGTTAGAAAAGTACAGCAACTGGAGCAATTTTCTCAAAGACTTTAATTTTGTGTGGGAACCTAACACTCAAAACTATACATTGGTGTACAAAAAGTTGGTTTTCAGTTATTTGCAGTTGGAAGGTATTAGTTAAACATGTTTTGACATCTTTGCACCTTATGGGTATTTAGTCTAACACTACCATTTGGCTTTAATTAAACCAAGTTTTGGTTACGTGTATTAGTCATTTGATCAGAAGTTCAGTCTAAGAATCAAATGAGTGCTGTTCGGGTTGGGCTTCTCAAATTTAATCTAAAGATCAGCCTACTGCAGAATTTGAACTTAAATCCCAACAAAGCACAAAATCAGGTTGGGTTATATGGATTTAGTGGATATAATGATCTAATTAATCATTACAACCTTTTTTTCCCTTCGTTTACCATATATATATATATATATATAAACCGAGAATATAATGCTTGTCAAATTGTTTTGATAGTAGAGTTGGCTTGACGAGTTCTGTTATTAATCGCCCAGTTTTTGATTAGGAGGTAATCAATTATGAAGTTATTGTTATCTACTTAGGTGATAGTTCACTTGATAAATCACAAGGTAGTAGTCTCCTTGTTAAAATTTGAGGGATAATTATTGAAAATTTTACAAAATTAATGCAACTTTTAGGCTTTAGTAAAATTTTATTTTTTTGATTAAAAAATTATCATTTAGAGTGGACATTAAAATTTATTAATTTTTCTATTAGGACAAGAATATATCATGTAGTGTGACAAAAACTAATATAGGTTTTCATATTAGGAAATAAAATTACTAATTGTCATTTGTTTCATTTCAATAATGTTAGTGAAATTTTTGCCAAGAAATAAAGTTTTTAATAAATTAAAATTTGGTTTTCCAAGAAATTTGTTTATTTTTTTATAATTAACTCAAATTTTACGGTTGTTATTTGAAGGTAGAATGAAACTGGAAATGTTAAACCGTGAACACAGACAAGGTTCCTACTCTATAAGGAATTAGTTCTCCTCTCCTTCTCAACCATCAAGTCGTATTCCTTCCGGTGAAAGGGAAATGACAACCTTCATTGGTAGACAATCATGTGCTTTGTATCATTGTGGTTGATACTAAGGTTGTTGAAGTCAAAAACGGAAGCCGAAGTTAACGCGTTGGATAAGGATGAAAATGATTCAAATATTATTTTAAGTTAAATAGTCAGAACCTACGGTGCCTCCTATAAGTTCATATGTTGTTTTCATACGTCTAGGAATGTTAATTACCTTTTTATTAAACGAATAAATGTCAAAGAGATAAATGTATAATTGATAAAATACCCTTACCATTCGGATTATTATGTGATTCAAAATTTCAGGAATAAATATAACATGTATCATTTTTCACGTTAGTAGATTGTTTCGATGAATGATAATAAATATTATTTCAAAAATAAAAAGAAATGTGAAAACTTTCTTCATCACCAAAGGGAAAGTGGAAGTGAGCATATTTATCACCGACGAGAGGTGCACTTACGCAGCGTTTGGTTACTGTCTTCAATATGTAGAGACAGAATGAGACGAAAATTTAGAGATCGAATAGAACAAAAATTGGAGACAGTGAGATGTTTGGTTGTGATGGATAAAACAGAAAAAACTGTCTCCGTCTCTAGGACAAAAATGTATTTGGTTGTAATGAAAAAAGCATAAAAACAGTGTCAATGACGAAAATGCCCCTGCAGTATAATATGATTGGAAATATGTAATTCATTGATTATTTTATAATTGTATCAAT
>JANQAP020000177.1:3106180-3125164 GCA_026874005.2 Erythroxylum coriaceum
CCCAAGCTCTTCACCTAGCTTGGGAATTTGTGCTCCTGCAATGGCATCAGCAATGATCTTTGCATTCTCTCTACTACTGTCAATGGCCCGAGCAAATGAGGTAGCAAGGCTTTCGAACAATTCAATATCCCTCATCTTCCTTTTTCCTTTGTTTTGTTAGTTCCCTTCTATGTTGTTGGAAGAGGCGATAGAACCAGTGATATGGATAGAAGCAGTTGCAGCGGGAGTGCCCAATGGGCATGGTGGATTTGATGGGGCAGCAGGAGGTGGTAGAGCATCACCTTCAGTTTCATCGGTCTCAAGCTGAGCAACAACATCTGCAGCATCTTGAGCTCCTGCACCAGTGGCTCTGTCTTTTCCAAAGACAAACTTAAGTCTAGGGAAAATCGGGAAAGGCTTTCCAGGAGTGTAGTACTTGTTGGGGTGTTTCTGGAATAAAAATCAGAAAACTTCAGCATGATAAACATATTATTATTAGGATCCTTATATAAATAACCAACTAATACTCAAAAACATTTACCCTCATCCATTCGTCCAGTACTTGCTTGGTGTCAACCTCAATGCATTGCTTTCTTTCATTCCAACCAAACCCACTGCAGTTCAATATGTCAAAGGCTGTTTGATATTTTTCCTTCAACCTCTTGTGCTTATTTTGTATATGCCTCTTCTCAATGTCACAATCAGGAAACTTCTCTACCATCATTCTAGCAAGAAGTTGGAAAGTACTAGGCTTAAATTGCCTATTATCAGCTCTGTGACCAGCAATAACTGCCTCCTCCATGAAGGTTACAAATGCTTCTGTTTCATTTGATGCCCAAACTCTTGACATTGCACCTATACCATGCAATGTCATGCCCCAAACTATTCTAAACCATTTCCATTAATGATTAACCACCATTATTTGAAACTTTTTTGGAAATAAAGAAGACAATATTGAATTAAAAAAACATGTAATTAAGTACAAATAAAACAAATAAACAACAATTTAATGGTGTATTCTCAAATTCAGTTACAATGAAAGTCAACAATATAAAGAGAAATTAAAACAAAGCCTCAATTCAGTTACAATGAAAGCCAACTAAATTTAAACCCTCAAATCAATCAAAAGAAACATTAACTAACTTAAAGTTCACAATTTAGTGGTTTCTTCTCCAATCATCAAACATGTTATTAGCTAAATCCTCTCTCCATTGACTCCATTCATTACTTATCTCAACATGATCAACAAATTCAGGGAACGGTGCATCTTCATTAATTGACATATCTTCAGCTTCAAAAGGAGTAAGCTCTGCTGGATCATGAGTCATATGCAACCTAATAAAGTTGTGCAGAAGGCAACAGGCAAGAATAATGTGCACATGAGTGGCAGCTGGATAAAAAGATGGATTTCTTAGGATTTTCCATCTTTTTTTCAGTAAACCAAATGCACGTTCAATCACATTTCTGGCAGATGAGTGTCTCTTATTAAAATGCTCTTCTGGGTTCCTAGGTGCCCTTTCATCTCTTTCCCACTCTTGAATATGGTTTCTTATGCCTCTAAAAGGTGCAAGAAAGCCAGGACCATTGGTATAGCCAGCATCTACTAAGTAGTAATTTCTTATAAACAAATGACACTATTACTATTATATTTGTAAGCATACCTTAAAAAACAAATAGCAAAATTCTGGCAATTCTTATCTTACATACCCCTTGGAACTTGAAGTCTATTAGGCCTAGTAACAGCATCATGCAGAACCCTTGAATCCGCTACTGAACCCTCCCATCCAGCAAGCACATAAACAAAGTTTAAGTTCTTATCACACACCCCTAACACATTAGTGCATATTTTCCCTCTCCTACCTCTGTATCTGGGTTTATCTGCGTGGGAAACTATTATTTCTAAATAGGTCCCATCTAGAGCACCAAGGCAACCCTTTCAACAAAATTCCAACAACAAAAAGTTATAGTTTATTTTTTTAAAAGTGAAATTAGACAATATATTATAGCTAATTAAATTTACTAACCTTAAACCATTTCCATCTATTGTCTGTGCAATCCTCAGGAATTGGTATGTGGTTGACATACAATAGAAGTTGAAGCTTGAGTACAGCCTTCAGCACACTATGGAAGACCCTACTTAATGTTTCTCCTGACCTCATAAACCGAACTTGTAATACTCTATTAGATTCATTTTGTGCTAATATTCTTAGGAAGATTAAAACTTTTTCTTCAATAGGCATATGGCCATTATTTGTCAACCCACCATGGACCTTAAGCATTTCACATAATAATGTAAATGCATTACAGACCATCCTTAAATCCCACTGGCTATTCCTATCACCCTCATGCAAAATCCTATCTATGTTAGCTTGCCTAGTTGGTACTGTCAATGGCCTACTACCTTTAGCATTTTCACTCATACGTAGTTTTTTTGTGTATACATACAAGCATAAAAACATGACCATTCTCATAAAATCCAATTCCCCATTCCAAAGCTCAAACAAAGTCAGACACTTAAACATAGCATCATGATCCTTGTTATTCATTTTTGTAAATAAAAACTGTCTGCAAAGAGAAAAAAATAATGATCATAAACAAACCACAACCAACAAAACAAGAATAAACAACAAAGATTATATTACATATACTAAACTATTTATTAATTATAAAGCGATGTTAACAATGGTTATTGGTTAACTTTTAAAGTGTTACCACGTGGGCTCTTTAATTATTACTAATTATGTAACACCTTCTCATTTATTATTGCACACGAACACGTTACGTGCATCACTAGCAATAAATTTAACTTTTCATACGCTACACATTAGGTCATATAGCACTTTAAGAAGTTAAATACAATTTATCAAGTTAACCAAAAAGTATGTTCATATCTAATTTTAGACAAATTTATCATGATGGTGTTCAAATAAGAATATTTAGAGTGGTTAGGAGGAGGCGCTAAACCAATCAACACGAAAGATAACTAACATAATCATCAATTTTTAGCTATTAACTACTATAATTATTAGTTGATAATTGTCAAAATTCATGTTAGGGTGATAAAAATTTTGGTACTTCTAAAATTTAAGTATTGTAATTCGAATTATGCATAAGTTGTTTCAAAGTACTTATCTTTGTTAGATTACACCATCAATATGAGTTTTAATGCTTGTTGTGACAGAAGATTTAAGATATGAATTTTATGTTTTAGGGGTTATTAAGTCAAAGAAGCCGTAAGAGCACAAATGGAGGTTCAAAGTAAATTGCATTTGCAAGTTGAGGTATGTATTCCGTTTCCGTTTCTTGTAAAAATTTTACCACCGCCCTATGATTGAAAATGGACGGGTTTAACAAAAACAAGCTTGCGTAATGAGCTGGTTATTTAAGTTCACCATATTAGCAAAAACATCAAGAAAAAGAACATCACATTACATAAGATTTTAACTCCAAAATTCTTCCAAAAGGACTCTAAGATTGCAACCTGTATATATGAGTTATACACAACAAATAAAGAATATTTTCAGTTCAAGGTAAAATAAAGAAGGGCTTACCATTTTGAGAAGAAGTCGTTTAATTTCAAGTTTCCGTATGCCAGTGAGCTGTTGAGCAACAATGTTGCTGAGCTGACAAAGTTGTTGCTGTAATCTCCTGTAGCATTGTTAAACCGTTTATCAATAGTAGTTATAGAGTGGTAAAGGTCGTAAACAGAGCAACAAAAATCCATCTTTGTGTAGAACTAATGCACACAGCACACCCTGTAAGTGTAAATTTCAGAAGATTGATTCATTGACACAAGTGGAATATAAATCCTAACTCAAACATCTTGATGCTGATTTCTGGGCTTTTTACATTGAAAAGAACCATCTTGGTCTACTAAACCACGAAGAGATACAAATAAGTATGTCTTCCATGATACAAGTTTAGCTAACAGAAAAAGAAGTAGCAACTATATTTTTCTCTATACCAACATGAACAAAGCTAGAGAGGAACAATTTCTCTTCCCATGGACTAGGAACAAAAAACATCATTTGCTAATATATAAAACAAATTTATATAGAACTACTCCATCATTTAGTAATTAGAGGGAACCAACGTTCATAGAAAGAGGACTGGAAAGAGATCATGAAGAAGAGGAACACAAGCAAGAGAGCAACACCCCATATATTCCCTCCTGGTCTATGAAGTGAATCTCTCTCAGGGAAAGGGACAAAAAATGGGAACGCACTTGAGAGGAACTGAACAACTAGCAGTAGAAGTAGAGGAGAGAGCATGTATTGTATAGTGAGGTTTTTCTTTTAAAAACCTCACTATACAATACATGCAGTTAGAACTCAATAGCTAATAAGAACGTACAAATACATCACAGGCTTCAATTTTGGTACAAGATGAAGAGGATCATATGATGAGTGTGAAGCCATTCTATACATCCTTAACACAGAGGACGGGCTCGCTGGCAAAGCATGAACTCGCTTCTGACACTGTAAAAGTTGACAAGCAAAACCCATATTTGGATTTGTAACGGCCCTCGCTGCCTTGACATATTGAAATGCATCCTCGAAGCTTTGCCTTTCCCTCCACACCAGGTATGCAATCACCAAAGAAGTTGATCTCGAACAAACCCAACACAATTTAGTACATGAGTAATCCCATTTTGGCGCAAAACCTCACAGTTTTTAGCCACAGCATCACTCCCTAAATAAACATGATCAGCAATACTCGAACATTCCTTGTCGAAAAAAGCAAGTTTGTCCTTCTTAAACTGAAACTCCCTGACAGGCTGCTTTAAACCAGATTTCTCAAGTTGTTGCACAGACCCCCTTGGGGTTTGAGGATTAGGCCACACACCAAGATCATCGGAGCAGGTCTTCAGCCACTCCTCCATAGGTCGCCGTGAAATGTATAGCGGTTGAAGCGGTGGCAAACATGACCTCACCTTATTATTTTGTTGGGGTCTCATATTAGGCTTAGTCGGTGACCGATCGGTCCACGAAACGGACCAGAGATAGGTTTTTCGATTACCACCTCTGGCGAGGTGATTCGTGTCCTCTTGGCCTAACATGTCAAATAATAGTTCAACAAAATTCCGCTAAAAAACTGATGCCCATTAAAGGATTCTTCCTGGAAAGGCCATTGACAAAGCCAAGTTGATGTCTTTGATAATAAATAGCTGATTATGAAATCTGAGTGTCTCTCTCTCTCTGCTATGTTCTCTTTTTTTCACCTAAAAACCTTGATTGTCCCTCTCTCTAGACTATGTTTAATATACCCCTCACTCTCTCCCTCTGAAACTATTTCTTAGAATGAAAAAGGAAGTAGAAAAATTAAATACAAACGTGACCCGGTAAAAGCCCAGGCGGAGAAGCTGCAATGCAAGAAAGATTCATTCAACAATAGAGACAAAAAGAAACGTACAGTGTTTTTCCCAACCAAAACACTTCGGATAGACATGTAAACGCATAAGGAATCAAACATGGACAGCGAAACGAGAGGCAAAGAAGGGGAGAAAATGAACAGAAAAAAAATACTTACCTTTGACTACGGAGACGAACCAGAGGGAAGAAGGAGCGCTGCGAGAGAGAGTTGTTTTGAGAGTGAATTTGTTAGGTTTCATACGCAGATGAGGGAGGGTATTTCTGACATTTCCTTATGTGTTTTGTTTTTGTCCCTGGGACAAGAAATCTTGTACCACAGTCTTGGAAGAAACAAAAAATTTCTGTCCTTGTGCTCTAAAGACGGAACAAAAGTAGGTGAGGGCAGCAAGCAAACACTGCCAGGGACAAGATTATTGTGTCCTTATCATCTGTCTCTGTTGGTGGAGACATCAACCAAACACTGTATAGAACAGAAACTGTTAGATGATAGATTGGAACGGATAGAAGGGGCTTTGACGCTTAAAGTTTCCATCCAATCTGGAAAGGCTTAAAGATCCTCCTTGCCCCAGGTAAAACGCCTTTTAAGTTTTGGTAAAACAGACTCTGACTTGAAGGTGCTTCCTCTCTCTCTTCTTGGGAGCCAGATCATCTGTGCCACTAACGTTGGTCCTACTCTATGCCAGAATTAAAACGTCGACGTTATAACTAGTTTTTGCTAGCTTATTTCGCTTGAGCTGAGCCGAAGGTCTTGTGATCAGTTTGCTTCCTGCCTCAACTCTTTCCTTATCCTTATCCTTATTATTATTATTATTATTATTATTATTACTAATTTTTATGATTATTAAATTTATTAATTATTTTTATTATTAAATTTCTTCTTATTATTAATTTCTTATTCTTATTAATTTTTGTTATTATTATTATTAATTTTTACTTGAGTATATATACTTATTCTTATTAATTTTATTAATTACATATATTATTATTATTAAATTCTTTATTATTATTAAATTCCTTCTTATTATTATTAATTTTATTCTTATTATTAATTATTATTATTAATTTTCTACTTACTGTTAAAAATTATTATTATTATAATATTTTTATTTTATTAATTATATTATTATTATTTAATTTTGTGTAGTTTTTAATTTTATTTATTATTATTAAATAGTTTACTTAATATATATATATATATACTTTCCACCATAGAACGGGCTTGAGATTTCAAAAGTCACGCCCGTGACTTTTGAAATGGTGGAAAGTATATATATATATATTTTACATCAAGATAAAAAAATAATTTCTTGGTGAGAGTAAAAACAAATACATAAGCAAATAAAATAAAATAGTATAAAATAAAATAGACATGAAAATTAATCTTATTATTAATAATAATTTTTTAATTGATCTAGGTAGAATTTGACAAAATGATCTATATGAAAATTGTAGATCTTTTTCTTAGTTTTCCAACGACATAAAGTTTATAATTTTTGAATTTTATAATTGAAAGTTATGACAATTTGAATTTGATATATGCATCAGAGATATTGTGATTGTGCACATACACAATCGTGACAATATCAATTTTTCAGGAAAATCGCGATCGTGCATGAGCACGATCGCGACGAACCTCATTTTCTGCGATTGTTACCAAAAGTCGCGATTGTGCAGAAGCACGATCGTGACACCCTCCTCTCACAGGCATGAGAAATTAAAAGTAATACCCGTGACTTTTTTACTTCTTCTTTTTATTCTATTAATTCATTTATTTGTTTATTCGTTGAATCTTCAATTTGATTTATTTTCATGTCTATTTTATTTTATATTATATTATTTTATTTACTTATATATTTGTTTTTACTTTCACCAAAAACTTTTTTTTTTATCTTGAAGTAAAATATATATATATACTTTCCACCATAGAAAAAGTCACGCGCTCTCGTTCCATGGTGGAAAGTATACATATATATATAATTAATAAAAATAAAAATATAATAATAATAATAATAATCATCATCATTTTTAACAGTAAGTAAAAAATTAATAATAATAATTAATAATAAGAATAATAAAATTAATAATAATAAGAAAGAATTTAATAATAATAAAGAATTTAATAATAATAAAAATAAATGTAATTAATAAAAATAATAAAATTAATAATAATAAGTATATATACTCAAATAAAAAATTAATAATAATAATTAAGAAATTAATAAGAATAAGAAATTAATAATAATTAATAAATTTAATAATAATAAATATAATAATAGATAAAAATTAATAATAATAATAAGAATAATAATAATAATAATAATAATGAAAAAGTTGAGGCGAGAAGCAAAATGATTACAAGAACTTCGGCTCAATTCAAGCAAAATAAGTTATCAACAACGAGTTAAAATGTCTGCGTTTTAATTCTATCACATAGCATGATCAGCTTGGGTAGCAAAGATAATCTGGCTCCCTCTTCTTGATTGGAGTCGTTAATCCGTAGGCGGCAAAAAGGTTGTCACACTTCCCTAGAAAACCAGGCTCCCTAGTACGAACTTGAAAGTCAAAATTAAAGAGTGGCGTTGAAAGACTGAAACAGAGGACATGCGGAATTAGATAAAGTTGGGTGTAATGTTTGGAGATACACGTGGGATCCTTTGGGTTCACCTGGTGGCAATATAGGCACTTTCCTTCCCTTCATCAATCTAACGGTCAAAAACTTTAGGAACCTACCATGCATCGCCCTTGTGCTGGATTGATAGGTTCAGTTATTCCCAAAAAAAAAAAAAAGGGTTAATGTTACCCTCCCAACTAGGCTGTCAAACGAGAAAGGTGGTTCTTGCTATTCCTTTATAAAATTAAAAATTTTATTCTCATTGGAAAATGTACAAAGACTTTAATCAAATTTGACTTATAGAACTCTTTTATTTTTCTCCGATAAAACATTACAATCATTAAATGTACGTGTTAAAAACCTTTTGCCAATCGAGCAAAGTATGCCTTTTTTTTAATATAAATGTCAACTTTTTTTTATTTATCAAGATGGAATTTTATATGAATATAGATACACATAAAATTTATAAACCATATTCAAATGAACGATCAAGGTGGTTATTTTCTACAACATTCATAAACTTACTGGTCTAGATAAACAGATCGATAGAGACATGCAACTACCTTACCTTAATGAAAGGTTTTTTAATGTTGAATTTACACTTCAAACAATCTTCATCATCGTTAACTTTAAGACGTGCAACTACAAAGGTGAACTGGCTTAGTTACACACGACGGCACAGTACGCTAATAATACTTTATGCCAAAATGTCAACAACCCACCACCATGACTAATCTTCTCCTCCTCCTAACTGTAAGTCAATCCTCCATCACTATATACTTAGCATCAAATTCCATTATATTCATTACTATATGTCTCACTGTTGCCCTCTTTATTTTCTCCTGTTACTTCATTTACACGCTCCTTTGGAACTTGGCTCTATATCTCTCTTTGTTCGACGGCCTGGAAAGTAAAGAAAAAATTTCCATGAGGAAGCCAGGTGGGTGCGAGAAAAAAATGGTAAATAAAGGAGCTTGGAGTAAGCAAGAAGATCAGAAACTAATCGATTATGTTCGTGAACACGGCGAAGGTTGCTGGAGCTCACTTCCTCAGGCTGCAGGTATATTATATACACATGATACCCGCGATTCGTCCATTGTATAAAAACTTCATTACCATGTAATTACCAGAAACATCTACTTACTTTTAACAATTCCGCTCTTCGCATCTGTGCGTATACATACAGGGCTGCTTCGATGTGGGAAAAGTTGCAGATTGAGATGGGTGAATTATTTACGGCCAAACCTTAAAAGGGGTAACTTTGATGAAGATGAAGAGGAACTTATCGTCAAGCTACATGCACTTCTTGGAAACAGGTATATATGATCAACTTCATTTTGCAGAATCATTTATAACTGCATATAATAACAAATGACAACGTTATCCAGGAATCCACTCAGAAAATATTCCAAATTCCCATTTTAGTTTTTCTCATTCCAATGCATGTAATATGGGATGTATTCATAACATAGTTTCTGTTTTCATCTTTATTTCCCACCTACTAAATCTGTGCAGAACGGTAGCCTCAGGTACCGTCGAGATTTTGTTCTTAATGTCATAGAAAAAATTGTAAGCGTGACACGTAAAGCACCCTACCTTTCATATAAAATTAGGATAAGCCACTAAGGTTCTGATTGTAACTAGGAAATCAATCTCAAAAAAAAAAAGGTTATTTTTACAGGTTTTATTGATCTATTTTAATTATTTGGCATTATATCTTCAACCATTCAATGCTAATTGTAATTGTAACAACGACTTAGGTGGTCACTTATAGCTGGAAGATTGCCAGGACGGACGGACAATGAAGTAAAGAATCATTGGAATACACATATGAGAAGAAAACTATTACAGATGGGCATAGACCCCAACAATCACCGCATGCACCAATTTGGTGATGGAAAATGTCATATCGTTAGTTCCAGTGAAGAGAGTGTTTCGTGCTTGGAATCCACAAGTGGTTCTGAAAATATGAAGATTTGCACTTTGCCTGATCTTAATCTTGATGTTACCACGGAGTTGCCAGTTGTTGAACACAAGCAGCTACATGTCGATCGCCCACCAACTCGACTTCTATTTGGAAAATTGCTCTATTAGTTAACAGGTTGTTTCCTTGTAATTTCCTCGTTCTAAGACAAGTTAAAACTATCAACACGTGCAAAAAGCACAGTTTATGAATCATGTTTAACTTTTTCCCAAATTAGTTTCATGTTGTAGATTGGATAGGATTACACTTGTTATAGGAAAGATCGCCAATCTAGGGGAAAAACTAATAGGCTCAGTGATAAAAGTACATTCATGTCTAGAACTATTTCGTTTACAACATCCTACCCATGTAACGAAAGGATTAATTACCCAAAGTAGGCCAGAGGAAAAAAGATAGTACTCGGCCTAAGTTATAAGAGTTTAGGAATGGATCTGCCCCCGATTGTATAGTATGTATGTCTAAAATAGCATGGATGAGAACTTCTATGATCGAAATTCCAAAAGCAGTTAACCTTGTTGACGCCGCTCAAGTCCAACAAATGCTGAGAATTGAAAAAAAAAAAAGAACAATTAATAGAGAGGCAGACAGAAGTATTTATGACATTCACTTCGATGCTGCATGAATAAAGTTTTAAAATAGAGAGTGTGTACACCCTTACATTAACTACGCTAATACATGATATGAGCCTCCTTTCTTTAACATCTGCATTTAAGATAAACTGGTTTTGAACAAAAGTTGAGCCCAGTTAAGGTCATTGATTTAGCATTTTATTTTCTTCCCCAACTCTCAAACTTGATATCGGCAATCTCGCAAAAAGAATTTTTTCATGAAGCTGGCTAATTATACCTTAAATTCACGATCTTCATCAAAATAGTAATAAGAAAAGAAGAAAATTTATGTTTTCAAAAGAATTATACCAATTCACTTTTTCCTTACAGCAATTTGCGTGCTCATCAATGATTTCTCAGCAGGAAAATTTGTAAAATATAGAAGCTTGAAAGTTACGGTGGATGGCTTCCTGTTTATTATTTAAGGCATCTCATCCTTTTGATGTGTCAAAATTAACAGAATACTTTGCTACATAGTTCCATTGAAAAATAGATTCCTTTTGGTAAGCTTTGCCACATCTGCCTTTGGCATGATTCCTTTGTTCTTGTCATCCTTGGATTTTTAGTCGCTTTAATTTACTGAAAAAAGACAAGAGTACTAGTTGATTAGACAAATACCCATGAATATATATATTAGACATTTATGTGCAAAATGTGTGAAACTAAATGATATTTAAAATTAATTTATAAAAATATGTGTAATTAATTGAATGATAGGGCGATAAAAGTATATCGACATTTATAATATATTAATAAAAAAGAAAATTCTATATCATAATATTTTTCTTACATATTTAAATTATAAAAAGTTATTGATCAAGTATAAAATTTTAATTTAAAGAAATAAGTAGAGTTTACAAAAGTGTCTAACGTAAAGTCAATAGATAAAAAGTAATTTAAACTAAGTTTTGAGTTGGGTTCAGACTTTAAAAAGGACAAACTTTAGGATGAGTTTTGAGTCCGCTAACTTGAGATTAATCAAATTTCAAATCAAGATCAAACTTACAAATTTTCCCTAAAAATAACATAATTTATTTAAAATTAATTTTGTAATAAAAATTTATTTTCATCAAATAAATCATCTTTTGGTTTATGGTAGTGATTACTAATTAATTACAAAATAAGAGGTTCAGATTATGATTAAATAAAAATAATTGTTTAAGTTAAAAGAACATATTAAAGAACTAATCTCCTAAAAGGTGAATGTAAGAAAAACCAAGTCTATAGGCAATAAATGATAAGAAAGCTACTTACAACTTAGTGAAGCACCAACATTTTAAAGTATATTCAATAGAAGAGCAATAGAATATCCTTAAACTAGAGACAACCAAGAGTTCCATCTGAGTCTCATGTTTTTTCTTGCTTTGGATCCTAATGCCAAAAAGGATTTACTTATCCATATTAAAGTAATTTTGATAAAATAGGTGAATATATATGCTCTTCCTTAAGCACTCTTATGTTTCTTCCATTCTAGATAGTATTAATGACACAGTTGAGAGCAATCTCAAATTGAGTTTTATATGCCCATTTAATAACATTGGTAAGTCCTTCATTTGGCAGTGAAATCCATAAAGCTCCAGGAGTTATAGTCAAACCTTTGTAGTAAAATGATTTCAATGAATCGTTGTTTAATAAATTCCATTTTTTGGTTTTAGAAAACATATGAAGGATTATTGAATTTGTCAAAGTAAAGTGTATCCTTGGTATTTAGTTAGTCTTTGATTGCTAATCAAAACACAAAGGATGTTATTAAGGAACCAAACTAGTCTCAATATAAGCAATTTCAAGTTGCTTACCTCAAAGATACATGTGTAAGATTTATTTGTAAAGCTACTAAAGTTATGGCTCACCCAAATAAGTTTATCCTCTTTATTAGGATTAGGGTTGTGACTTGGTAGATTGTTGATAATATTAGAATAATTTCTAGTGTTGTGTGTAGGACAATACCATATATTACCTTCGATGATATATTGCACCTTTTTATAATGTCTTATCATTAAGGTTTTGGCATTGGGAAGCTTGTGAAAGGGCCTATCACATCTTAGTTATCAAATTAAAGCCAAGTGCTCTCTCCATTATCCATTATGCATTTCATATTAAGGCTAATATTATATTATAGATTTAACATATGTTGAGATGTCCAAGAAGTGTTGGTTTTAGAAGCTTTGTCCCTTAAGAATTGGGTATGTATCTATTGAACCCATAAGAGTTTTTGATCCATAAACGACTTCCAAATTCTTGTGGCAAAAAAAAGTTCATTCATAGTTCTAATGGATTTGATTCCCAAACCACCATTGTCCTTTAGCAATAATACTTCTATCAACTTGACTTTACATTAAAAGAATCATCATGCGTATGAATCTAAAGAAAGTTTTTAAGTAACATTTTAATAGCCTTGGTAGTGTTTAATTGGAGAAATAGATGGGACCAATAATAGACTTGGATACTACTAAGGATAGAGGTAATAACTTATAGTCTCCTTATAAAAGTGAGGTATCTACTATAGCAAGTTCATATTCTTTTATAAGTTATATTAAAGAGTGGCTAACAATCCCTCATGGTGAGTGTTGAGACAACAATGGGGATACTAAGGTATCTAAAAGGTGGTTAAAGCAGCTTAAACAATCTTTTAGATACCTTAGTATCCCCATTGTTGTGCTTAAACCCAAATTTCCTAGTGCCTTCTTTTGCTAACTCAGAGATACTAGGAGAGATAAGAAGGTTGCTCTTACATATGTTGATAAAAAGAAATGACAATCTTTGGAAAGGCCAAAGAGAATTATTGATGAATTTAACTGAATCCATATTGACCTTACGTAATATCAAAAGGTCATCTGTAAATGTATGGTTAAAAATTTTAAGTTTCTTACACTTAAAATGGTATTGGAAGTTCTTCCCTTTCTCAATATTGCTTATTATCAATTTAATGAGAACTTTATATACAAGGAGAAAAGATATAAGGGATCTCTGTGTTCCCCATTATTCAACATACCAAAGGAGGTGCTGATTACACTTTATTCCAATCATTTAGTAAAAGTTATAAAGAAACCAAAATCTAATAGTGCGTTAAGTAAGAATCCCCATTCTATTGAATTAAATGCCTTATGAAAGTCTACTTTGAATGAGAATAGTTCTAGTCAGGTGCCACTTTTCATGAAAGAAGTAAGCAATAAAATCATTTGGGCTTAAGGACTTGTCAAAATTTAAAAAGAAAAGAGAAGTTAGTTTGACATATATGTTTTATTAGGTCTTTTTTAAGTTAATGGAAATTAACCTCAAGAATGGAAGCTTTTAGCTCCTAAAGGACTGAATGAGAGGACTTGGAATTTCGAAGGAGTTGCTTAAAATGATTGAAATCTACATCTTTGATCATAGATTACTCATTACAAATAGTACCATTGATTGACATATTTTGTGAATTGGTTAATTAATAATCGTAAGTGCACGACATAGTTGTAGCTAGTACCAGTAAGTACGGGTCGATCCCATGGAACTTATGAATACTAGTACTTACCCTTCCCCTATTATCTAGCCTAAGGATTGATTTTAGATTTTTAATAGAAAGAAACTAAAACTAAAACTAAAAAATAAAATAGGAAACAGTAATGGCCAAAGAGATAATGGAATTCACTTAGAAAACTATCGTTATCAGAAATTAGTATCTAGGCTCGAATCCCCTTAAAACCTTAACAGATTGATCTTTTATAATGCAATTGTTTGTTGATTAATTAGATCATGGAGACTCATATGGTATGTCAATAGTTGACCTTGAGTCTACTAATAACTAATACTAAGGTCTCTAATTGAATTACTCAGGTTAAATCTTATAAGATTACGTTACCGATTTATAAGTTCCTCTATTAAGTTTGACCTTAATCTAGAGGATTTATGTCATCTTATCTCTAGGGTTGCAATCAACTCCTTCTAATTATGGTAGATCTATTTACATTAGGATTTATCAATCTCTGCGTATAAAATTAGATTATCAATAAAACATGTAATCTGATTACAATAAACAATCGAACCAATTGCATTAATAAAGGAATCAAATCATGTCAAAGTATTAACATAAGGTTCATCTAACCTAAATACTAACTGAATGTTTAGTTAAATATTACCAATCATGAAATCAAACATATAATGAAATCTTCCTGTTTTCCACTTATATGAACCAAAATCGTCCCTTATGGACATTCTTCACGTCTGGAAATCACCTCTAAGAGTCTCCTCTTTTCATTAGCCACTAAAAATGTGTTTTTATATTAAAAACTAGGAATAAATATCCAACTGGAGTGTAATCATTCTATCTATAATTAAGTATAAGAATTGCTCCACTTTGAATTGTAGTTATTCTCATATAACATACCTTGAGGTCGATTGTACATGCTCAGTTGCTCCCATGTATAATTACGTACTCTAAATTTATGATTGTACTAATAACTCCCACCAATTTTACTACACAACCTGAATATTGGTTGAGTTTCCGAAAACATGTGAGAACACCTACTTCCTTATGGCGATGTCATAGTTTGTAAAGACATATTCTGGCTCCCATAAAATTGTTGTCCACTCCATCCTTCCATTGCGAGCTGTGGCTATGACAATGAATTCTAATTCTTACTATAAACCATAAACTCAAGATCAAGTAGAGAAATTCAAAAGATACTTAAATTAATAAGCCAAAAATACAATAACATACAATAAACTAAAATGAAATGAAAGAAATAAAAGAAAATAAATGAAAAGAGAAATTAAAATAAAAGAAAATAGAAAAGATAAAACAGAATAAAATGAAAATGGCTAAAGTAATAACATTCAGGCTTTCCTAATATCAAAGTCCCCCTAAATGGTGCCAAAAACTTGATTAACCTATTTTGTGAGTTCGGCAATTATGTAATAACCGCAAGTGCACGACATAGCTGTAGTTAGTACCAGCAAGTATGGGTCGATCCTACGAATACTATAAATACTAGTACTTACCCTTCCCCTATTATCTAGCCTAAGGATTAATTTTAGATTTTTAATGAAAATAAACTAAAACTAAAACTAATAAAATAAAAGAGGAAACAATAATAAACACAGAGATAGTGGAATTCACATAGAAAGCTATCATTATCAGATATTAGTATCTAGGCTTGAATTCTCCTAAAAGCTTAACAAATTAATCTTTTATCATGCAATTTTTTGTTGATTAATTAGACCGTGGAGACTCCTATGGTATGCTAGTAGCTGACTTTGAGTCTATTAACAATTAATCCTAAGGTCTCTAACCGCAATACTCAGGCTAAATCTTATAGGATTATGTTATCAATTGAGTCTTACTATTAGGTTTGACCCTAATATGGAGGATTTCTGTCATCCTATCTCTAGCATTGCGATCAACTCCTTCTAATTACGATAGATCTATTCACACTAGGATTTCTTAATCTCTGCATATGGAATCAGATTATCAATAAAACACATAATCAGATCACAATAATCAATCAAACCAATTGCATTAATAAAGGAATCAAATCATGTCAAAGTATTAACATAAGGTCATCTAACCTAAATACTAACTGAACATTTAGTTACACATTATCAAACACGAAATCAAACATACAATAGAAGAAAAAAGAATAAAAAAATGGAATCATAATTCTAAATCTCCCTGATTGTCTTCTATCGAATGTTCTTATGATGTAGAGGCTTGATCTTGTATTTTGATGGATCTTTTGATGAAATCTTCGTGTTTTCCACTTCTTTGGACCAAAATCGTCCCTTTTGGACATTCTCCATGCCTAGAAATTGCCTCAAAGAGTATCCTCTTTTCACTAGCTACCAAAAATGTCTTTTTATATTAAAAATTAGGGTTTTTGGGACTTACATGGTACATGACCATGTATCAGACCATGTATATTGCAAAAGTTCATGGGCATGCAAAAGTGCACAGCCGTGCACTCTTTCTAGATTGCTAATTTTCTATTTTACGCCACATCTTTACTTGAATTCTTCTCCTTTAAGTCCATAAAGGCAATTATCACCTGTAAACACACTTTGAGAAAATTAAGTACCAAATATACGATAAAAGTATAAAATATCAAGAAAAATATATCAAATATGGGTGGTAAAACATAATCAAATATCCATTTATCAACCATTAACTAAATTGAGAGGGCAAATTCTGTTGGAATTCTGTTTTTCAATATTACATTGAAGAAGAATTGTGAATTCTTATCATTATCCTTCAACTACTTAGCATTTTATCTTTGTTTGAGGAGAAAGTAATGATTGTCAAGAGCCTTATTACAATTATGAAGAGCCAATCTCTCCTTTTTCCTTAGTACCATATTTGTTCTTTAGAGAATTAATAAATTGTGAATGTTATTAAGAATGTCCCTGGCCTTATCAACTACTGAATTGGTATTTTTAACTTTGAGAGTATAAAGCTTATCGATTCTTCATCCATCATCTTAAGCTTCCTAACACATTTATAAGATTCAAATCCTTCCACAATTTTGTCCAATCCTCATACTTGCATCTTTAAATCCATCCACATTGGTGAAAAAATTATTAAATTTGAAGGTAATGTGAACTTTACCAATATTGGTTCTATCCTAACTTTGATAAGGGAGTGATATTTACCTCAAGGATTATGGAAATAGGCTAAATTGTTAGGAGAATTTAAGAGCCAGTAGTGATTAACTAATGCATGATCTAGTTTCTTCTTGATGAATTAACTACCATCTTGTTTATTGCTTTAAGTAAATAGAGCTCCTTTAAATCTCAAATATACTAGTCTAACTCTTGATAAGAAGTCTTTAAGATTCTCATCATTATTCCTTGGGTTAGTCCTATCCCTCTCTACTTCTTATGTAAATAACGTATTGTTAAAATCATCTAATACCAGCTAAGGGTAGTCTATGTGGAGCTCAAATTAAGTAAGTCACCTTATAGTGCATTCCTTTGGAACTTAATGATTAGAAATATAAGTAAAGGTTATCCTAATTGGGATAGGTTTCATAATGAAGATTATAACTAGATGGCAAACTGATAAAAAAAGGGACCTGGTTAACAATCACTATAGCAGGGAAAAATCAAATCATTATTCTTGTAACGCCCTACCTCCATAGAGCATATGCCCGAACATCCAGAGGACATTCAAGAACATAACCTATGAAAATGGCATGCTAGAGCAATCACATTCACATATATGGCATCATACATAACATAAACAATCAAAAGATCAACTTTTTCCATTTCATTCACAAACATAATTTACACTGTATCATCACACTTCATAATACATATATTTACACTACCAAAATATCTCAGAGTTTACCACTCTTTTACAAAATTTTCTATATAAAATGAGGAACTAAATATACACAATCTACTAGACTCCTTAAATATCAGCTGACCAGGCCTTTGAGCCATTTTTGATTCCCAAAATTGACAAAACTAGCCTTCTACTAGTTTGTCTTAAGAGCTAGGCCTCTCTTGTACCTGAAAATTAACATTTGCAATTTAGATGAGTTTGTGAACTCAGTGAGTGAGCTATCCTCGATGTGCTCACTCATATCAAAACACAAGAACAATTCAGAATTCAATTCACAACAAATCATATCATCAAATATTGAATTATCACTTCACATTTCATTATGCTTCAATAAATACAATTTGTATATATTATTTCGCATTCCCATTTCAAAACAGTCCAAATAATTCATTTCAATCATTCATATAATGCATATCAAGTTATATATACAAATGCACATGTGACTCCACTTTCATTTTTATTTCTTATGATCGAGTGCCTTTTTATTGTCCTGTATTTGTTGTAGATACCAGGCCCATTAATAACTGTCCTGTGCCCATTGTGGATACCGGGCTTATTAAATACTGAGCTTGTGGCTCTTTATACGTATTTTTGAGCTTTAAGCTCTTTTTCACTGGTCACTCCGATCACAACTCCTTTAACTGATCATGCATATCATTATGTTGAAATGCATAATTTCTCATTATACGTAACCAATCACTTTTATTCATGATGCACAGTCATTTTCACATATTCATCAGATCTAAGTCTGGTATTCAACATTTAGTTGAGTACACATATTTTTCCTGATTCACATTCATTTAGGAAATAGTTCCAATACAATCTCAATTATCAAACTCCTCGAACCATAAATGTCCGGAATTATCTTAATCATATTAATAACAGTTCAATAGCTAAAATTTAAATAGAAACAAATCAATCCTAGTGAGAAACATCTAGGTTGACTCATAGTAAGCTACAGATAGCTATTGGCCTAAAGAACCAGCAATGTCTGGATGCTAGCGTTCGATTTGCGCTTCTTTAATCATGCAATACACACATATTATACACATTACTAAGTTGATCATTCATATAAATATTCAACCATGCACATATATAATATATATATGTGC
>JANQAP020000177.1:3125264-3145966 GCA_026874005.2 Erythroxylum coriaceum
TGAGCATCTTCTGTATTTTGTTTTAAGTTTGATGTGTATCTTGATTTGTAACAACTCTGACTGGGGTTAAAAACGAGGAAGTGACATTGAGTTTCCTTCTTATGTATGATTCTGCTATTTTAAAGATTGAGTTAATGAAATGTATATGTGTATGTCTCCTCTGTTGAAATTGCCAAGGTGGTTGCATTAGAATAGCAGGTTAGAATTGGAGAGATTGTGTTCTGAACATGAAGGAAAAATATAGAGGAAGAGTATCATCTGTGCTGACGTCACACACAGACGCAAAGGAAGAACACAAAAGAAAGGAATCGTCTGTGCTGATGTCACACACAGACACAAAGGAAGAACACAGAAGAAAGGAATCGTCTATGCTGACATCACACACAGACGCAAAGGAAGAACACAGACGAAAGGGATCGTCTGTGCTGACGACACACATAGACGCAAAGGAGGTACACAGACGCAAGGAACATAGATGACACGTCATAACACAAACGCAAGGAATCGTCTATGATGACACGTAAAAAGACATATGCAAATGGGAGACAGACGTAAATGAAAGGCAGACGTCAATGAAAGGCAGACGTAAATGAAATACAGACGATAAACCACAGATCATAGTCCACACACAGAAGAAGAAGTTAGGAAGTTATGCTCATTGACCCGAAGCATGTTCATAGGCAGCTTGTGGACTCACCAACGCTATTCCTTGATACATTTCAGGCTTGAATGGAGATGAGCCCAAAAAGGGGTTTAGTTGAACGCAAGTGCTCGTGTAAAATATTGGTATCTGAATGTGATCGTCAGGCTCCGAAAACAAGGTCCGACATTAAATGCCCTTTCTGTTCTCTCTAGCCAACCTTCTATCTCAGCAGGATCTGTACTTCCATAGAAGTCTACAACCTCCTACTTCCTAAGTTTATCGTACCTCCTTTATCTCCTCTTAGGAATTCTCTAAGGCATTAGTCAGACCTAGGTAATGGAGACTCTCTATTGGCTTCTACAAACTCTAGGTCAGCTGACTCTACAACTTGATCTCTTATAGAGGATGACCTATAATAAACAATAATCATGATTTCTATCCTAGTTTCTCACTATATATCATGTCTAAATGTTCTTATATGTCCCTAGGGATGCTAAGCTATGCTCTGATACTAAAAACCTTGTAACAGCCCACCTCCATAGAGCACATGCCCAAACAACCGGAGGACATTCAAGAATATACGGACATTCAAGAAAATACCTTATGAAAAAGGTATGTTAGAGCAATTACATTCACTTACATGACATCATACAAAACATAAACAATAAAAAGATCAACTTTTTCCATTTCATTCACAAACATAATTTACACTGTATCATCACACTTCATAATACATATATTTACACTACCAAACTATCTCAGAGTTTACCACTCTTTTATAAGATGTTCTACATGAAATAGGGAATTAAATATACACAATCTACTAGACTCCTCAGATATCAGCTGACTAGACCTTTGAGCCATTCTTGATTCCTATACTTGACAGAACTAACCTTCTGCTAGTTTGCTTTAAGAGCTAGGTCTCTCTCGTACCTGAAAATTAACATTTACAATTTTAATGAGTTTGCGAACTCAGTGACTAAACCATCCTTGATGTGCTCACTCATATCAAAACACAAGAACAATTCAAATTTCAACTCACAACAAATCATATAATCAAATATTGAATTATCACCTCACATTTCATCATGCTTTAATAAATACAATTTGTATACATTATTTCGTATTCCCATTTCAAAATAGTCCAAATAATTCATTTCAATCATTCATATAATGCATATCAAGTTATATATACAAATGCACATGTGACTCCACTTTCATTTTTATTTGTTGTGACTGAGCACCTTTTTATTGTTTCGTATCTGTTATAGATACCGGGCTCATTAATAACTGTCTCGTACCCATTGTGGATACCGGGCTCTTTAAATACTGAGCATATGGCTCTTTATGCACATTTCTGAGCTTTAAGCTCTTTTTCACTAGTCACTCTGGTCACAACTCCTTTATCTAATCATGCATATCGATATGATGAAATGCATCATTTCTTATTATACGCAACCAATCACTTTCATTCATAATGATAGTCATTTTCATATATTTATCGGATCTAAGTCCGACATTCAACATTTAGTTGAGTACACATATTTTTCGCAATCCACATTCAATTAGGAAACTCTTCCAATACAATCTCAATTATCAAACTCCTCGAACCATAAATGTCCGGAATTATCTCAATCACATCAATAACAATTCAATAGCTGAAATTTAAATAGAAACAAATGAATCCTAGTGAGAAACATCTAGGTTGACTCACCGTAAACTGCAGATAGCTATTGCCTTGACGAACTGACAATGTCTGGATGCTGGCGTTCGATTTGTGCTTCTTTAATCATGCAATACACACATATTATACACATTACTAAGTTGATCATTCATATAGATATTCAAACATGCACACACACACACACACACACACACACACATACACACACACACACACACATATATATATATATATATGTCATGATCAATGCATGCTCAATTGATTATTCTCGGGTATGTATCCTTAATCACAAGTCATGATCATTCAAACATTATAATTTATATATATCTAGTTTGCACTTAGGTTTACGCCTTAAATATACTTGATTTATTCTAATATCATCAACCATACATTCACCAAATCCTTTTTCTAGCATTTTATAATCACACAATATCCAAGTTTTCATCCATTCATACCTAATACACATCACTCATTCCTTTGGATCACATTTACAATCATAAGAATACTTTCATTCCTATAACACTCATAAATTTCCATATTTTAGATACATGATATTAGCAATCCATTTCTTAAGTTAAGACTTCAATTAACAACCTAACATATCAAACCTTTAACCAATTAATCAAGTATCAAACTAGGTTCATTTCAAGCCTTAATCAAGTCTAAATGCATAAAAGTAAAGTAACTTATTTTTAGTTAGTTCAAAGATCAAACAGAAGATAACATTTCATTTTCATTGCATTTCCCACGATTGTGGAGGCCTTCCCACTATCATGGGATAGGTAATTCGTGAATTTCCTAGCCTTTTCCTGCAATGTTTTTCTAGATTTTAACTCTTTCTTACCAACTCAAAACATCTTATGAATAGTTCATCATTTCTACTTCAATTCCTCATCATTTTCACCTCAATTCTAACTCAGAATCATCTATACAACAATTTATAAACTATTGTTTATCATTTTAACAAAAGCAGAACACAAATGTATCCATTTCTTCATCAACGTTCCAGCACACATCATACACCATTTTCACTATCAATCCATCTCAAAACAATCACCATAAACTTTTCTATTAAAAGAAGCCATGAAGATTAATATCATACTTGTTTAGCTCAAAAGCTACTCAAATCATCAAGTAAACCTATCTCTCCAAGTTTACATGTTCATCACCATTTTAAGGAGGAAAAGGTTAGGTTTTCATCAACAAGGTGAAGACAACTAGATATTGTAGTGATAAGGTGAAAGATTGTGGCAAAACTTTAAAATCGTGGGGATTAGGTAAGAGTGTCGTAAGATGAGAGAAGAAAGAAGAAAAAAAGAACTTGTAGTAAAAATGAAAGATAAAGATGGTCTTTAATGTATAAGTATTGTGAGTACAGGTATGTGGCAAGTTTTGTGACACTTGTTACTTGCCACATGTCTTCTTCTTATGGTTCTTTCCAAATGTCTCTTAATAACTAGTCCATTTATCTTTCAATGTCCATGGCATTTGTCACCCAATTATCTAAGCCATTTGTCACTCAATTATCTAAGCCATTAGTCACTAAATCCTAATGCCACATGTCATTTATTTCTTCTACCATATGTCAATTTTTCTTGTCACTTGACATTTTTCCTAGTCCAAAAAATACACATAATTCATAAATCTCCCAATTTTAACAAATAAATTCTAAATCACCAATTATAATCCATCAACCAAATTTCAAGATATAATAATTCACAATTCACATCATAATCACTTTAAACCTTTTATAAACCGAAATATGTCAATTGAGCGCATATACTGTCTTTACAACGTGTACAATATCATAATTCATGTGTTTATGTTAATGATATGCATGCGAATGCAATGCACCTCATAATTTCTCAATGCTATTTCTCATGTACAATGGTCTAGGGTCTTAACCCTTAGTATGAAAAATAGGCTACTACAATTGTTCCATAGGGGATAGTAATTATGATTGGATATGATCTTCCAATTTTTTCCAATCACCCAATAGATGGATTGGAGTTTATTTTTCCCTTGTTTTAGTTTTTAACAAACTAGCTAAACTTTGCTTATTTGAGAGCAGATAATCATGAATCATTTCCTTATTTTTGGGATAATACATACCCCTCATGTTTTATACTAAGATAATAGGGATATGGGGGATGAAGTCCCTTTCTTTTTAGACTTCCTACCCATTTTTATTTTTGTAGAAGCTATCAATACCATAGTTAGGGTTGCATCTCCAAATTCTTTATCTTTAGGGAGAGGATTGACTTGGGCGGGTGGGTTTTAAAGAGCGACTTTATCTTTCTGCTTATAATAGTATATTCATCCTTATCTTCTATCTTGATTAGCTTCTATATTAGATTGATATTCTATTTCAATAGCTTGAGAAATGGACATGCTTATTGTTGGAGCTTCCTTTTGATTAGGTGATGTAATATTCAAAATTATTGCTACCTTTTCCACTTGACTAATTTTCATATTAAGGCTTTTACTTGATAAGTCTCTTGTGCAAGAAATTAAAGTTTCAAAAGTTGAGCTTGTTCTACATTCTGATACATATCATCTTAAATTTGATTAGGTACTACATCTTAGCCTTGGAGTTCGTAATAAAAGTCTGATTGGAATTTCTTTCTTGTTTCTCTCTATATGTTGTTCTCACCCATAAGGGGAGGCTTTCCTTAATAACTCAACATTGTACGGTCTTTCATGAGCTCCTCATTTTCATTGTATCTCATTATAGGAAGTTGGTTTGGAATTAGAGCTTACAAACCAACCTTAATATATATCCTTATAGAACTGACCCTCTTTAACTTTGTATTACTTTCATTCAAACATAAAAGTTCCTTAAGAGAGCTAAAAGTATAACTTAATCATTAGGTTGATCAATAATTAAATGAAAGATTGTGAAATCTTACCCTTATTGGTAAGTGCTTCATTTTAACTCCTTTTAAATACAATTTAGTTCTCCATTTGACTAATAATAATATTTTTATAAATATGTGAAGATCCCTCTTCAATGATTTTCTAGACAAAGTGCTTACCTGAAAGCTTAAAGAGAAACACCCAATCCTTATTGATTAACACATCTTTTAAACCATATTTTCCCAGATTATTTAGGTATGAAGGTTTATATCTTATTTATCATTCCATATCTACTTTTAGTTTACATTTTTTTGAAGTTGTTTATGTATATTTTTTAAGTTCATTCATTGTGGATCAATTGCTAATGGGTTTTAGACTCCAAGAACTATATAGGTGACTTCCAGAAAATATTTAGGGTAAAGGACAATTTTCCTATATTCTTAGGTATTAAGTTTTGTTGATTCTTTGTTTCTTTGTTTTCATTTTTCATCATAGGAAACATTGATTAACGTGGTTGAATTTTTAAAGGCTTTAATTTTATCTTGAAGTAATGTTACTACTTTTATTTTGGTGCTTTAAATTTAGGGTTTTACTTTTAAAATATTTCATGTTCTTTATATTTCATCCTAAAATTTTTCTTTTAAATTAGAGAATGTCTTGTTTCAAATAGATCTTATAAATTTTGCTTTCATGGAGTTCATCTTTTTTTTGCTCAAAATGTTTTTCAACATTTGATAATTCGTTTTTTTCTTTCATTTTTTTAGGGTTAAACCATGCCTATAAAAATTCTAATTTTCATAAAATAAAGCATTTATACCTAACAATTAGAATAAAAATTGAGTGGTTTAAGGTTTAATAATACCCTTTAGCTTCTCATTAAAGTTTCTATTTAATTGTATTATAATAGGCATAGGCAATTAAACTTTTTTGGATTGGGCAAAATTGTTTCTTTAGTTGTTTCATGATGCAACCTTTGGTTATAAAAGAAAAACATTTTTTAACGATCATGATTTCTTTATCTTTATTATTTGAGGATTTATAGCATGTTAATTATTGTCTTTGCATGTACTTAAAAATGTTCTAATATTGTTTAAAAAGAAATTAACCATTTCATCTTTGTAATGATTTCATTATTAGTTATAGTTTGAAATAAGGCAATATGTTATGAACTTTTTGTTGTTTTACTTTCTAGAAAAAAACTTTATGATGTTCACCTTAAATACTGATAGACGATTATTGACATTAAACTTTGGGCATATCTTATTGATTTTTGGGTTTACAAAATAAGTTTAACATTTTCATTTTTCTCAAAGAAAGTTGTTTAAATTTAGTGTGATCCTTTAAGGTTTATGTTTGATGTTTAAGCAATTGTGCAGTTCCTTGTCCTTTTTTATATGCAACATGTTGGATTTAGACTTAAATTAGAGAAATAGATTTTTAATTTAATTTGATCAATTTCATTAGTGAAATGTTTTCCAGTTTGATGTTATTAGAAGTAGCTTACAATTTCTTCAGAAGATCTGAAGTTAGATTCATAGTTTAGTTTAAAGATGGCCTACCTTAGGGTTTTTAAATCCCTAATTTCATGAATGTTTGAAATTTTAGTTATTGATCACTTAACTCCTTTCTCTTTTTTTTAACCTTTCATGTGGGTGGATTGTCCTTACTACATTGGTAGGCTCAAAAAGAAATCTCAAGAAAACAATAAAATATTTAAGAAGAAAGAGCAAGGTCAAAAGGGCATACCCAAGTTTGGGTATTGATTATGTAATAATTTATGTTATAATATGTTGTTTTTCTTTTTCTTTTTTAATTTGAACTTAGATAAGTAACACCACTACTTTTAATAATTAAAAAAGGCTTAAGTGTCAACTTCTAAAAGCCCAAACTTAAGCTTTGATTTTCATAAAATTAAGGCGATAGACCCAACTTTTGAAGAACCTAATCCAAAACCCTATACTCAAATTATATTTTTTTAAAAGAAATTGATTGTAACATCTCGTTATCCCATGTTAGAATTAGGACCCTAGAATACAGTACATGAGAGATTAATGAGAAGTTAGAAAGTACATTTCATGTTTATGCATAATATGACATACGCACACATGTGAATATTAATGTTTGCATATTAAAATGATTGTACATGCATTCATTGACATTTTTTCATGTATAATTGATTTATAAATGTGATTTTTATATGAATTGTGGTTTATATATATTGAAAATTGAATTGGTGTGTATAGGTATTGATATAGAAATTTTGGTGAAATTTAGAAAATTCCTGAATTTTTGGGTAAATTTTGAACTAGGAAAAATGCCAAGTGGTAGGACAATTGATAAATGGAAGTAGAATTAAGAGTCAAATGGCAGTGGAAATTTTTATAAATGACATTTGGATTTAATGACATGTATAATTGAAATTTGGGAGACAATTGGATTAGAAATTGGAGACAAATGGACTAGTTATGAAAGTGATCCAAATGGGACTATAGGAAGGTGACAAGTGGCAGTGACAAGTGTCATTACCACTCACCACTCAACCTTCACTCATGTTATACACTCTTTAACCTTGAAAGATCATTTAATTGTTTGTATTTTGCTTTCTTTTTCTTCTTCGTGGCTTTTTTCTCCATCTCTTCTCTCATTTTCTTCATTTCCACGACATTTACCACCTTCATCAAAGTAAGCTTTGCTCTCACCCCTCCTTGCTATTATCATTTTTATTGTTTTCTTCATTTCCACTAGAAAACCTAATCCTCCCAACCTCCATGATGATGTTCATGGGTTGTATGGAAAGCTAGGGTTAAGTGTGACTTGAAGATTTTGAAGTTTTTATCAAGTAAGTTATGCTTTAATTTTCATGGGTATTGTTAAATGGAACATGTATGATGAGAAATTTGATGATTTATCATGAGTTTTTATATATGTGTTTTAAAATGGGTGTAGTGTAATAATAAAGAGACCATGCTCTAAATTGTAGTGAGTTGATGTTATTCATGAATTGTTTGGTAAATGAATCAATTATGATAAAGAATTAAGAGATGAATGAGTATGAACAAGGAAGTTTGAAGTATGATGATGTTTGTATGGATGAAGAGATAAATAGAGTTATGTTTTACTTTGTGTTAAGATGTATGATAATTCATGAGTTTAAAGCCAAAGGAAAGGCTAGTGTATTGTCTTGAAATGAGAAGAAGTAGGATAATAGTTTGGAGATAAAGTAGAGTTGAAAATGAAGTTAAATGTATGTTGGAATATGTTGGATGGAGTGCTTTCTCTAAACATGTATCTGTATTTTGAGCCAAATCTTAATCTGTGGATATCCAAATGGGATTATTTTTAATGTAAATTAAACTAGAGACATATGGCTACAATTTTCATGAAGGAAGTAAATTTGAATTCTATCCTTAAGGGTCTTGAAATTTGTCTTGAATTTGAGAACTGTGTGCTGTCGTGGTATGAGAACAGCCTGTAGTATTTTGGGTATAACTTTCAGAATACTGAACCAAACTACATGAATTTAATTTCATTAGACATTTAAGACATAAATGAACATTTTTTGAGAAGACGTTGTTGTCTAAATACCTCATTTTATGGGTCAAAATGGTCATACAAACTGACCTAAAAATCTGTTCTGAGAAAAAAATCTAGAAAATTAGAGCTGTATCATTTGACCTATTTTACATATCTTTAGGGCATGAATTTGAAGAAACACAAAGAATGAAAGTTGTAGATATATTGTTAGCTTGACCTCTGTGAAAATTGCGTGATTAAATAGTGACTATAGCTTGAATTATGTTTGTTTTCCTAATATTGCCTGTGACAGACCCTTGTGTAGGAACCTTATATTATTTCCTTATTTTTATGGACTTTAGAGCTGGAATTAGTCAAAGTATAAAACACAAAAAAAGATTATTGATGTCTTGTTAATGCTTCTATGAAACATTTTGGCCAGAAGATATCTTGATAAGTTTATGTAGTTATTTGAAGTCAAAATTTAAAGAAGGGACTGTTTTGATTTGTTGAGTTCAAATCTGGAAATTTTGGTTTGTTAAAGGAATAAACGAGTTCTTTTAATGCAAATATGATATTTAGGACATGAATAATGTGTATAAGGTATAGATGAATGAGTATTGAAGAACATAGGATACTTATGAATGAGAATTGGGTGAATGTATGAGTTTATGTTGCTGGAAAATTTTTGGTGAATGTATAAT
Organism: Erythroxylum coriaceum; assembly: GCA_026874005.2. NCBI lineage: Eukaryota > Viridiplantae > Streptophyta > Magnoliopsida > Malpighiales > Erythroxylaceae > Erythroxylum > Erythroxylum coriaceum. The sequence goes on from JANQAP020000177.1 coordinate 3,134,665, forward strand.
ACTAGGAAAAGATTGATGAATTTATGAATGATGAATGGAAAGTGATTAGGTTTTCTTAAGGCATAAACCTAATTGCAAACTAAATGATGGACAAGTTATGATGTGTTAATGATTAATATTTGTGAATAAAGTTTCATACCCGAGATTTTGTCATTGTAACATGCATAATACATGATACATTTATAAATGTGCTTATTCATTTGAATATGCAATATAGTAATGTGAAAATGTATGTGATTGCATATAAAAGAGCACGTTGAGCGACCGCTTCCAGACATTGCCTGGACTTTAAGACAATAAGCTAAAGGCAGTAATTGTGAGTAACCTAAGATTGTCTCACCTTGAATGTTTGTTTGTTAAATTACGTACTAGATTATTGTGATGTGTATGTACTAAATTCTGGATATCCAATGTCTGAGGCGTTTGATGCATGAATAAAACATTAAAAGTGCTACTTGAATGGGAATGTGATTGTCTAAATGATTCTCAACTAGTATATTGAATGCTGGACCAAAGTCCGATGACAAATATGAATGAGAAAGAATGTGAATCTAACAGAATGAGTATAATGATTGAAAACACATGCTGCATTTTATTACATGAATTCATGAAACATAAAGGCAGTTATGACTAGAATCGCTAGTGAAAAAGAGCTTAAAGCTCAGAATGTGGTAAGAGCCTCTGGCTCACTGTGTATAATGAGCCCTGTATCTCCAACGGATAAGGGACAGTATTAATGAGCCCTATCCACAATGGATATGGGACATTGAAAAAGGCACTCAGTCACAATAATGTAATAAATGAATGTGAGTCTCATGAATATTGCATATACACATGAATGATATGATTTGAATGATTGCAATTGAAATGTGGAATTGAATTGAATGAAAAATGTGAACATATATGTACAAAGTGTTTTATGATGATACATGACAAATTAAATGTTGTGAATTATGTGATTGTATGTGTTGATGTGATATGTATGATATAAGTGAACCATTGAGGATGGTTACTCAACTGAGTTTGTAAAACTCATTAAAATTATAACATTGGCTTTTCAGGTACGAGGGTGACAACTTGGCTTCTAAGATCGCTTAGAAGAGATCTAGTACAGCTTTTGGATAGAGATCATGGCTCAAAGGTCGGTCTGCTATGATTGAAGGATTTAGTTAATCTTTTTGTTAATTCCTCATGTATTTAGCATACTTTGTAGACAGAGCTATGAACTCTGATAGGTTGTCATTGTATAAACATGAAAGTTGTATGTAATGCTACATTGTAAAGCATGGTTTATGAAATGAAATGAGGAATTTTTGGGTTTTAGATATTGAGATATTTATGTTTTAATTTATGATGCCATGTGATATGTGAAAGTGATAAAGTTAGCACGCCATTTCTGTCGAGCACGTGCACAGACGTCAAAAGGGCATACGTGTACGCGTCAGATAGGAGTGGGGTGCTACATTGATATAATTAAATGATAACTAAAATCATTGTGATGCATACTTTTGATTTTGATACTTGAATGCCTCATATGCATTTGATGTCTTACCTATTGCAATAGAGAGGAGAAAAAGATATGACATTTTAGATGCCCATAAAATCTTAATAATAATGGTAAGTATATAAAGTAAGGGCTTGTGATTAATTAACAAATTAGGGTCCCATTTGGTTCTATTTATATTTTTTGTTGTAATTTTTAGCTTTTGTTTTTTGTTAAAAAAAACAACTTGTTTGGTTGAGAATTGTAATAAAAAATCTAAAAACAAAAACATATTTTATTTTATTGTCTTGTTTCTTTTTTTAATTATACTATTAGATGTTAATATTAAATTTTAATTTAATTATTTTTATTATATCAAATCGTATTCTTAAATTAATTAATTCTCATTATGATTAGAAATAAAATGTTTGAATATTTATATAATTAAAGAATTTTACATATATATTTTATATAATAAAATTCTAAAAAATATAAAAATTATATTAGGTCATTCTAATTAATAAATTTTAGGTCATTCTAATTAATAAAATATGTCCATTATACTATAATGCTTCAAAATATAATAGTAATATTACTTACAAAAAGAAACGTAGATAAATTTAAACTAATATAATCATTCCACATTTGTCTAATAATTTCATCTCACTTTTGAGACATACATCCAAGTTTTGTTGGAGTAATATTATACTCCACTTAAGAACTTGCATATTCATTTAGACTTTTCCTAATTTGCTTTTCATTTTCAGCATAACTGTCTAATAACTCATCACTTTGTCCATGTATTCTAATATAATTATGTATACCATAACATGCAATAACGATGTATTTTTTTTCTTCATATCATAACTTGGCATGTTCGTCAGTATAGGGAATCTTGCTTTTAGAACACCAGAACATCTTTCAATAACATTTCTTAGTGAGAATGCCTGCAGTTAAACAATTTCTGTAGACCTTGAGGTCTTCCTCTTCCTCTATAATGTTGCAAATGATATTTCTCATCTCAATATGGTGACAAAAATTAATGCATATTGGCATAGCCTAAATCATCCAAATAAAACTTACCTAACATATAAAGAATATAATATTAACAAAAAGTTATTAAAAATTAATCATAATTACAATATTTATTTAAAATAGTGTAATACCTTATTGAGGCATAAGAAATTGGTTCGCTAGATTTATTACTATTTTTGAAAGAACTCGAGAATTCCAATCCAACCATTACATATGTATAACATTTTGGGTTGGATCAGTTATTTTACCCATATATGGCATTTATTCATTGAATAGAATTGCTCCTATGCAATCCTAAAAAATAAAATTACACTATTGAAATAAAATATTAATCATAAAACATAATGAACATAATAATTAAGTATATGAATATACCTTAAAATATGGACAGAATTTTGAATTATGTTAAATCTCAGAACATGTATTGGTAAAGGATTGTGAAGTAATTACTCTTTTCGTAAGATGATTAACAACATATAGGACTTTGCAAAAGTACTTCAAAATTATCCAAGTTGAATATTGAAAGCATTCTGTATTGACTCTAGTCGTCTCGCTATGCCCTATAATCATTAAAAAATTGCTAATTGTTCCTCCACAATTAAATGATTTTTGGCTTTAAGCTTAATAAACTCTTTAACTCATCACAAAAGCTTAAGAAGATTGTCTCGCATTTTTAAGTTCTTATAAATCCTTATAAGATTCTCATTCAAAAGTTCTAATATTCAGTCATGACTTGATAAAGTAGAAGTTCTGCATGGTTGCTTATACAAATCAAAATATTCATTCTCTTCCCCAGCTAGAGAAATAATAAATACTTTCATCAGTTCATCATTAAAATCTGATGAGGAAGCCATATGTGTAAAATACTAGCATTAAATAATGAATAAAAATGTTTAAATATAAATGTTAAAATGATTATAAAAACATGATGGCATTTAATATAAATTTAAAAAGTTTATATCAAATATTTAGTCAAAAGTTTCAAATCAAATATTCATATAAAATATACATTTAAAATGTTCAAAACATGGAATAGTTCTTATTATAAAAGTGTTTAATCCAATAAGAGTTCAATATGCAATAACTTTAAAATATAACTAAAGAGACATAATCCAACCTAGCTTCCTTGCATCTTTAATCTTCATAAAAATGTCCCTATAAAGTGAAGAATCATGTGGAGCTTCACTATTCTTCCATATACCCTCAAAACCTAATTCATCTAAAGAATCTAAACATTCCATCATTAAATTAGTCTCTTGATTAAATAATAAAGCTCCAATCCATTCTCTACAATGAATTATGTTTCAACTTATTTTTTCTTAAGTAAATCGTTCTTTCTTTTCAATTGTTCACCAATTATAATCAAGACCTCTTCCAAAATGTTAGAGTGCATCTTTTTAGCCTTTTTGTTCTTCTTCTTAGGAGATTTATTTATCTTAGAAGGAGAACTTCCAACTTGATATCCTATTTTTTATTATATGATCAATCTTCATCAACATCAATTAATTACATGCTCCTATTTTGCATTATTCGATGGAGATTTAATTGATTGATATATATGCAAACCAATTGCAATAGTATCTCCAAAAATATGACACAAATATGAAAACTCCTTACATCATTTTTTTGAACACGTGAGTCATTTTATGCATCTAGAATGGTGAAAAGGAAACATAAGAACAAAAATTATATAATATGATATATTAATAAACAAAGACATTTTTTACCTTAAATAGATTTTTACAAGATTCATCTATAACATTAACTTCAGTGGGGAAGGAGTTGTAACTGATTCCTGTTTCTTTAGGTAAGTTCCTGAAATTATTTAATCTAACTTTAATGTATTATACTTGTTCCTCAATTAAACATTAGTATAATCTTTATTGAATTTTTTTGAATACTTGACTTAATGTTATTCCAACTACATTTGAAAAAGGTAGTAGTTGTTTGATTTCCCTTTTTCACTTTTTCAATAATTAATGGGATTAAATACATCTTTATCGTATCATTTCTTACTCTATCCTTTTTTATTTATTTCCACATAATCATTAGAATCATTCGTATTGCTTAAAGCTTCCATCACTAGAAGTAATTACATATGAATGACAATAGAAATATATTAGACATAACATTCAAGTATGCTAAAAAATGACACCTAAACAATATAGAAATGTAATTACATATTGTTTAAAGCTTCCATCACCAATGTAATTATATATAAGTGATATCATAAAAAATGAAAAAATTATATTAGATAAAAAATTTCATGTTAGTGAATACCAGTTCTTGACCTAGGCATGTTTCTTAGCTCTTTAAAGAGAACATCAATCACAAAAATTTTCATGAAGAAATAAATGCTAAAGATGGTTCATAAATAATCACAAAACAATCGTAGACAATAATAAAAATTACTATACATTTTTTAATAATTAACTTAGGCATGTACTATATGGACTTTAATATAATTTCATTGGAGACAAAAAAGTATGATTTTCACAATGATATCTTTTTGGTGTAATTGTCTAAAATAATGTTGTTTTTATTTATAAATTTAAGAAATTTAAGATTAGAATAATATTATTGCAGTTTAATTTACTAAAATGATTTTATTTTATGGCCTTAATAAGTCTAATTTTTTGACTTATGACACACCCAATAGGGTTAGAAGGCTAGTTGGGGGCAAAAAAATAAAGCCTATAAGAAGTAAATAAAGTTGCAATTAAGATTTTTATAAAATGTTTTTTCTTTTTTCTTTTTTAATGAACTGTATTTGCTATATTTCCAATGTGCATTTGAGTAAACCTTCAAAAAATATATAATAGGATGTTAATGTAAAGTTATTTTTTTGCATTTGATTGTTTTTACCCAAGTCTGGTGTAGCTAAAAAAAAAGAAGGAAACTGTGTTGTATACTTTGTTCATCTTTTTGTCTAAAGGTATAATCTTAAAAGAAATTAAATGGCCACCAGCTGTGACTAGTTGTATTCTTTATGGTGGATTACTGTTAGACCTTTAAGTGTAAGCTATGGAATTGTGCAAACATTGGCAAGCCTTGGTCAATTTTTGACACTCGGAATGACAAAACAAGGTAAAGAATTATGGGTAGGTAAGAAAAACATGGATTGTCGATGAGTTGACATGCATTTATGCACATTGGTGGAAATCTTTTATTTCATTAAAGATTAGATGCAATATCAAAAACTAACTAGAAGCAGGCCTTGAGTCGAAGGTTAGTTGGACCACACGTATGATGGTGGTATACAAAAGGTCAAGGTATCTTAACCAAGTAAGATCAAGGATGGTTGAGCTTCAGCTAGCTTTGATGGACTATAGGACATTGATTGGCTTGGCTAAAGTGAGTTGGACTTGCCTAAAATGTCTTTGGTGGGACTAGAGATAAAATTATACTCAAATGGTCGGACCATATGCAAATTGACTCAGAAGTTGGCTAACTTTCACCTTTGGATGAAGAACATGGATGATGTGGCAAAGTTAGTGGGATTAATCATCAAAGAAGTGGGAGGAAATGACAACATGGATGAGGTGTCTTATGAGCATTTTACACATGTTTCTTTTACTTAGAAATGGGATAGTGGTCAGTTATGTAAACTACCCACTAAAGTAGTGCCTAAAGTGGTTGGGGATGTTAACCACCAACTAAGTTATTGATTTAGTGTCCCTAAGGCTGCTTTCTTTATTCTTTTCCAACAAGTCTTCAAAAGCCTATAAATAGCTCATTTGATTTAGAGAGAGTTAGAGCTTTTATATCCTTTGTATCAGTTGAGAGTAATATAAATGTTGGCTATTTTGTTGTAAAGTTTAGTATATCTTTCTCTTCTCATTTGTGTCTATTCGATTGTGTTGGCTAAGTAAAATTTGTGGGTTTACTTTGCATTTGTGTGAAATACCTTAAACAAGAGAAATTTGGTAAGGTTGAGTAGAATTGCCAGAGTTCAACTACCATCCTTAGACTTTGGCTCATTTTGTATACGAACTTGGAGTTCTTAGCAAAGTCTTTGTAATTGTTGGTATCAAATTTGTGTTGGTGATTCAATAGTGGTTGGTAGTAATCTGAACGACTGTGTTACAAGGGTAGAAGAAGTCATCAGCTCTTTACCTATAGGTGAAGAAGAAGTCCCTTCATATGCATCATGTTTTGAAACTTTGGAGAGGTAGATCCAAGCATTGCAAGATCAAGTGGTTGAATTAATTAAAGCACGAGAAGACGCCACTTTCAAGATGATCATCCTCAAACGTGCTATTGTAACTTAATATGTGGGACATTTTGAAAGCATCATGTTAAAGGTGTGTGAACCAAAGGTTTTGAGGGCATTCAGAATGCTAAGGAACTTGAGAAATTTTTGTGAGAAATGGAGTAGTATTTTATAATTTGTAAGGTGTTAGACGTATAAAAAGGTGAACGTTTAAACAATGTATCTTTATGGTGAACACGAACCTCTACCGATATTAGTGCAAGTAGACCCCTTATTAACATTTAGGAGAAAATGAAGAAGGAGCTAATGGACCAATTCCTCCCTAACAATACTTCACGATTCTCAAGAGAAGCTTTGAACTATTTAAAGAAAGTGACTTAGTATGAGAGTATGTAAGAAAATTCACATCTTTGATATTAGATATACAGAACATATCTAAGGAAGACAAGTTGTTCAATTTCATAAGTTGCTTGCAAGGTTGGACATAAATGGAGTTTTAAAGGCAAAATTGTGAAAGAACTCCCTAGTGCGATAGTGGCTATGAATGACTTGTTGAATCTCCATATGCCACCCCCAATTTGAACTAGAAATAAGGGAAAGAAGAATGGTGGGACACGGAGTGGCTCTAGAAAAGGAACAGATAAGGTATGTGAATCTTCTCAATGCAAGCCCAAAAAACAAACAAAACTGCATATTACTTATTTCATTTATGAAGGGCCACACTTTACTCATGAATGCACAAAACGGAAGGTAGCTAAGGAGCAAATAAATTCTATGGTCACAAAGGATCGAAAAGAAGGAAAGGATGTCTCGACAGAAAAAGTCTACCTCAATAATTATTCTTTATTGAGAAGTAAAATAGTACGTGGGAGATGTTCTAATGACTGAGGACTTTTTTAAAAAATCACACTCAGAGGAGTGCCCACTGATTATTTCAACGAGGGTGTCGAGTTCTTCTAATGGGGGTGGTTTGTTAAAACCCTAAGTCTAACTTATAGAATTATGCAAGCACTGGCGAGCGTGAGCCAATGTTCAATACTCAAGATGATAAAAAAAGGCAAAGACTTGTAAGTAGGCAAGAAAAATAGGGACATTATAGACGAGTTGACCTGCATTGGTATATATTTGCAGAAATCTTAGATATGATGAAAGATTTAGGTGCAAGAATAAAAATAACTAGAAATAGACCTGAACTCAAAGATTAGTTGGATCACATGCATGACAGTGACATACGAAAGCTCAAGGTAACTTAATTAAGTTAGATCAAGCATGATTCGAGCTTTGGCTAGCTTTGATGGACTATGGGGCATTGATTGGCTTCGTTAGAGTGAGTTGGACTTGCCTAAAATGTCTTTAGTGAACTATGATCCAAATTATAATGAAATAATGAATTATGGACGAACAGACTAGACCATAGGTGCACATTAGTTGGACCATGTGTGAATTTGATCGAAACTTGACTAATTTTCACCTTTGGACGAAGATCATAAGTGATGTGACAAAGTTAGTGGGATAAATCATCAAAGAAGTGGGAGGACATGGCAAAGAACATGGAGGAGGTGTTTGTAAGCATTTTACACATGTTACTTTTACTTAAAAGTGGGATAGGGGTAAGTTATGTAAATCACTCACTAAAGTAATGCCTAAAATGGTTAGGGATGTCAACCACTAACTACGTTGGTGACTTAATGGCCTTAAGACTACTTTCTTGTATTCTTACCCAACAAGTCTCTAAAAACCTATAAATAGCTCATTTGAGCAAACACTTCATTTATTAAAGAGAGTTACATCTTTTATATCTTTTGCATTAGTTGAGAGTAATATAAAGGTTGGCTATTTTGCTGTAAAGCTTAGTGCATCTTTCTCTTCTCATTGTTGTCTATTCGATTATTAGCTTAGTAAAATTCACGAGGGTGTTGGTAAGGTTGAGTTGAATTGTGAGAGTTTAACTACCATATTTAGATTTTGACTCACTTTGTGTGCGAACTTGGAGTTCTTGGTAAAGTCTTTGTAATAATTATCATAGCTTACTCATGTCCGACAATCCGATAACTATGGTGCTTAAGGTTTAATAAGTTTCTTAATACTTTAAATTGCTACCCATTTCAAAATGGAGATTTATAGAAATAAGAAAAATATGAACATGAGATTTGAAATTTTAGTTCAAATTATAAAATTTTAATTTTGTAAATGATTCCTTTTAATTTCATATTAAAATATAATATATGAATTTATATAAGGTGGAAAGGAAAAATGAAAAAGGATGTAAACTTAACTTGTATCGAACTTTCTCCTCAATGATCCTTCATTTCCTTTCAAGTTCAAGGATTTCTTTTCCCTCTTCTTTAAACTAAGTAATATGATAAGGAATGAGAATATTTTCCATTTTATTGAGAAAATAAATAATATTTTTTATAACATCGCGTTCATTTTTTAAAGAATGTGGATGTATTAATATTGAATTCTTATATTCATTTAACCAAGTCATTTTTAACTCTAAAAGCTACATGAGTGTATGTGTGTGTGTGTGTATCCTTACCTCATAATCCAAGTACTTTTAAGATGTAAAATATATGGTGTTCTTTAGTAAATGTCTAACTTAGCAATATCGTGGTGTGTCAATGATTGACCTATTTCGTGAGTTGGTTAGTTGTGTAATAACTGCAAGTGTATAATGTAGCTGTAGCTAGTACTAGTAAATATGTATCGATCTCATGAAGATGATGAATATTATTAATTACCCTTCCCCTATTATCTATCTTAAGGAAATAAAACTAAGTAAAAAAAAGTAATGAAATTGAATAGAGAAGTCATGAAGCATTAGGAAATTATCGATATCGAGTAATTATTATCTAGGTTTTGAATCCCCCTAAACCCCTAACAGATGACCTTTTATCATACAATTGTTTGATGACTTATTGGACCGTGGAGACTCCTATGGTGTGCTAGTAACTAACCTTGAGTCTACTAATAACTAATTCTAAGATTTCTAGCTGAATTACTTAGGTTAAATTTTATAGGATTGCGTTATCGATTTATGAGTCCCTCTATTAGGTTTGACCCTAATCCGAAAGACTTATGTCATCCAATCTCTAGTGTTGTAATCAACTCTTTCTAATTATGGTAGATCTATTTAGCTTAGGATTTCTCAATATCTACGTATGAAATCGTATTATAAATAAAACACGTAATTGGATCCAATATAACAATCAAACCAATTGCATTAATAAAAGAATCAATCATGTCAAAGTATTAACATAAGGTTCATCTAACCTAAATACTAATTGGATGTTCAATTATAAATGATCGACTATGAAATCAAATACACATAAACAAAAATGAAAATCGAAAATAATGGGTTCATAATTCTAAATTTCCCTTATTGTCTTCTATCGAATGTTTTTGCGATGTAGAGGCTTGATCTTGTATTTCGATAGATCTTTCGATAATTTCTTTGTGTTTTACAGTTTTCTGGACCAAGATTAGCTTATGCAATTTTTGCACCTACAAAAGAAAAATTAGCAAAGTTTTTCAACAAGATTTAGAAAATAATAAAAAATAAAAAAACCTCTTACATTCTATAGAATAAAAAGTCCACAAAAGCAAAGAAAAAGAAAATTCCCAAAAAAAGAAACACAAAAGAAAGAATAAAGACCTATGAATAAAATAAAATGATTGCCAGAGACAGAGAAGAGATAAATAGATTTATAAAAAGAGAGAAATTTATTCAAAATAGAATGACAAGTGGGAAAGGGTAGAGTTCTACAAGGTCTTGAAGTCTTAGAAATTAAACAAAGAATTATTTATCTGAAAGTTTGGAAATAGGATTTCTTATTTATCTAGACAAGAAAACTTGTTCCAAAAACTTATCAAAATGTCAAATCTATTCCTATAACTGTATAATAGGGTGTAGACTACCTTTTTCATTTTACAATTAATTCAAGGATTAATTTGGCTACTTAAGACTAATTTTTTTAAAGGTTTCTTATCTTTGTCTTTGTAATCAGTAGCGACTTCATAATAATGACATTCAACAATGTTCACTAACTTTGGAAAGGGAAAAGATTTAATGAAATGTAGTAGTGGTATATGATTTTGCTTGAAAAAAGTAAAAAAAAGTTTGTTGAAGAAATAAAATATAGATGAGAAAAGTTGGCCATATTCTTAGGATGAAAATGAAATATAAACCTTGGGTAGTGATCTGAACATTTACATAATATGTAGCATGTGGACAAACTGTGATTCACTAAAGAATTAACAAACAAACAGAAGCCTGACGGACCTTGTATCTGATTCGGTGGTAGTTCTCTGAATCCACTAATATATGTATGGCACTAGTAGGTCTAAATAATAAAAGAAACATGTCATCTTTAGGTAGTTTTTGTTAGAAAAGTGGGTTCAATTTGAATGGCTTGAGGCGTGAAAAATCACTATCTTTAAGGAAATATTTGCCCCCACTAGTTGCTACAGGGTTTTGACAAATTTCCCTCTAAAATACAACAAGCCTAATGTTCTCTAAGATAGCAAAATCAATAGAGAACCAAAGATGAACTTCAATTAAGAATGAATAT
>JANQAP020000177.1:3146066-3159921 GCA_026874005.2 Erythroxylum coriaceum
ATCATCATTATGCTTGTAAGATATTAAACCATGTTTGGACATAAATTTAAGTGTTGTATTGCTAACATGTGCAAGTCAATCATGCCATAATGATAATGATAAGTTAGCCATATAAACCAAAACATTTGTATTATTATTAATGCTTAACTTTAACATTCCATCACATGCATATCCTTTGCCTACGAACAATCCATTCTTATACAAAATAACTTTGTCCCCCTCTAATACAGCCTTGAACCCCTTTTTACAAACCAAATTGGTCGAAACGAGATTCTTAGTAATCTCGGGTACATGTAAAACATTAATCAAGAACAACTTCTTTCCCGAATTAAAATCAAGTTCTACATTACCCTTTCCCAAGATCTTTTCAGCATTGTTGTTTCCCATAAAAACTTCTTGGCCTTCATCAACATGTTCATAAGTCTTAAATAATTCTTTATTGTTGCAAACATGTACCGTGGCTCCCGAGTCGAACCACCAATCATTAATAACTTTGTTAGAGGCCATGTGAAGTTCAGTGATTATACCAATATGCAAATCCGAAACCATTGTAGCCAAGTCATTAGTTCCAAAGTCCACCATATCTACATTATTAGTAGTTTGGGCACTACCATCTTGTTTTAGTTTCTTTCGAATCCAACAATCCTTTTTGTAGTGTCCATTCTTACTAAAATTAAAGCATGTTTTTCCTTTCTTGGAATTTTTAGCCTTCAGTTTTGGAGCACCCGTTGTATTGGAGTGTTTTCTCTTGTTTCCACCGCTTTTATTACCTTGCTTCCCTTCAACATAATTAACTTTTGTTGCAACTTCAGAAACATGCATTTTAACAAGATTTCTCATCTCTTCTTCTATCTGCAAATGTTTCTGAATTTGCTCAAGGGAGAAGTCCTCGGTGGTATATAAAAGCTTCTTCCTATAATCATTCCAACTAGGAGGAAGTTTGGAAATTATTCCTCTTACTTGCAATGACTCAGGAACTTCCACCTTTAAGTCTTTAAGCTTAGAAACAAGAACTTGTAATTCATGTACTTGGTCCATTACAGACACATTATCCACCATATTAAACTCAAAATATTTCATAATCAAAAATTTGTCCACACCTTGCTTTTCCATATTGTACTTGAACTTCAAAGCCCTCCATATTTCTTTTGGTGAAGTAATTGATGTGAATAAATCATAAAGTCGATCAGAAAGATTGTTAAGAATGTGTCCTCGGCATAGAAACTTATCTTTTTCCCGTTTCTTGCGTGCAGCTTTTATTGCTTCATTATCATCCGGTTGTGGGGTTAAAAGATCTTGCAAATCGGTGTCCAAGCAATATGCAATTTTTAATGCAATCAAGAGAAACATCATCTTATCCTTCCATCGTACGAAATTCGTGCCATCAAAACGATCCAACTTCATGTAATCTTGATTCATGATACTCTTTGAATCCATTGCAAATTATTTCCTTAAAATTGTTAGAAAAGTGGGTTCAAGTTGGATGGCTTGAGGCGTGAAAAATCACTATCCACTACAAGAAAACAACACAATTTGTGACGTTTAAAAAATGTCACAAAATGTCACAGAATATAATTTGCAATGTTTTAAAAAACGTGACAAAAAACGTCGCAGAATGTGGTGTAGGTAAAATGTTTCTGATACGTTTCTCATAAAACGTCACGAAAAATACGGACATTCCGTGACGTTTTAAAAAACATCACTAAAAGATTGGTCTTTTCGAGATGTTTTTGGAAACTTCACGAAAAGTCACATTCCTCTACGTTTTTTAAATTAATTATTATTTTTTCATTTTTTGAAAATATTTTAATTTAATAAATTTTCTCACAATGTGGAATTCTTTTATATATTTTATTTCAAATTTGAAGGAAAGATTCAATAGTTTAAAGTAAAAGAAATGCATACATACATATCTTAACTTATAATGCTATTCATCAAAACTAGTTTAGCACCAAAATTATTCCCATTATTTATATATATATACACATGACTTGAAACATGATATTACATGTTGCATTGTAATCATTTTACAATCCACTACCGAAAAAAATTAAAAATCAAGACCAATAACATACAAATTTGATCCCAAACGCCAGATCCCAGCAACCGACAAATAGTTCAAATGTCATATACATGCAATGAAAGGAAAGATAATTTACACAACACGTTCATATTCAATTACTTAGTGACTACTGCTATGGTGGCCAGGCAAATTTTCCTTGATTTTTTCAATCACACCCTTCTTCTCGTGTTCATGGGGTGGTTGTTCTCTACTGGAGGGAACATGTTCGGTGATGACAGTAGTGGTCGTGGCGGGGGTGCTTGAAACATGGTGGCCATGGCCGTGCTCTTCCTTTTGACCTTCCTTGTGTTTTCCACCACCAAGTGTTAGCTTCTCCTTTAATTTCTGCCCAGGTCCCTTCTTCTTCTTCGTCTCACCTTGCTCATCATCAGACTACAAAACAATCATCCGTTCATGAATTTCCAAAACCTATACTAAAGATGCTTATTCAATGCGTACTGTAATTGTTTTACCGTGATATAGCTAGAACTAGTTGAGTGAATCTCTCCAGAGTTGGCCTCTTCACGAATAGAGCAAGTTGTAGATTGCACCAAGATGATGCTAGTTGAAATTTCACTTGCAATATGTTTTTGATACAACAATGTTGGCCCCTTTATGTCAATAAGTGATACCTATAAGGTGAAGAAAAAGTCAAAATCTCATTTTTCAACTTGGAGATGATGAAAAAGAACAAAATTATGCTCTTTCTAAACATTTTATAATCCTATTTAATGAAGCCGTGAATGCAAAGAGATGATGCACAATGACCAGAAGACAAAGTGTTGTAGTATAATTCATCGCATACATTGAGTTTGTATATGCAACATGGAAATAGTTTAAGCCACTTACATTCAAACAAGAGCTTACATGCACACAGCTTAGGTTCTCCAACAAAATTTTCAACATTATCAATAGAGATGGAAGTAGATTAAACAAATAATAAATTAACTTGATTGAACTGCACATTATTTTGTCTGAATAAACAACAAGAATGAACATATGATTAAACAGGGAAGTAAATTATAAATTACTACCTTTCAATGAATGGTAAACTTCCTTTTTCATTTCCCAAAGAATACATAAGCAATGCTCAATTTGATATGATATTTAAACATTTCCCATTTGTAGCTCAAATTTGTACAATAGAGAAACAATCTCTGTTTTATAACATATTTCCAGTACCAAACTGGAGTTACTTCAAGCAGTTCAAACAAGATACTTAGAAACAACCATTGTTGGAGTGAAGCCACTCCAAGTCACAAGTTCCATTAACACTCCAAGGCTAGAAGAAATGCAGGTTAAAGATAATCATAAAGAGAAACAAATGAAACAGGCCAAATTACTTATTATTGCGGAGTGCTGCGCACGGTCTTCAACTTTTATAGCCACCTAAACAAGGCCTCCTTCCAACTGTGATATGCAGGGTGGCACAGGAGCATCCTTCCGCATTATTTGCAAGCTTATCCAAGTGAATACTCATGAAATGATCTCAAAAGGCAAGCAATTTATATATCATTGAGTTAAGTAGTAGTTGTATCTGAGGGTTAGTTTCAGCAGCAACAGTACTAAGAGCTCCATCAACAATGTAAAGAAAAGAAGCAAAATCTAAGTCTTCTTCGGCACGGTAGCAAACAAAGAGACCACAGCCCATACAGTTCATGCGAAATTGTTTCTCTAATTTTCCTTCACCCCTGAACCAAAATTATCTAGATAAGAATAAAAATGAAAACAAACAATGTAATAACGTAACAAACAGAGATCAGAAGAAGAAGAATAAAAAATTGCTTTAGGAGAATTTTGCCACCCTCATGAATGTTGAGTCTAGCAAGATGCTTCTTTTTGTCCAAAACGTAAGCTTTGTCAGTCTTCCTTTTGGGCATTTTCTGCAATTGGGTATCTTAATCACAAAACAAATAAACCATGAGTTCAGTTCTTCTCAAGATTAAATGAAAAGGAAAATAAGAAAAGGAAGAAGTCTACCAATAATGAGGACATGAGAGCTGCAATGTTTGCAGTAATAGACGAAGAGATCATAGTCTGGGCCGTCTGGAGCAGCATCCTCGCTTGAGTATGTGTGCGTTGTTCTCTTGGGCATTTCTCTTCTTTCACTAATACAAAACACCCACTACTCTCCAACAAAACAATCAAGCTTTGAAGTAAGATTAAGAGCAACTTCGACACTGTTTCAATCCTCTATTTGTCTCTCAAGCTACGGATGAGAAGATGACATATAACAGGGCATTCATTGTACTCAAGTTGACTAAATCCATCAAAACCCTAATGCCAGAGAACTTCCCGAACTCCGCTTCGTTCTCTTCGCATCCCGCGATTTGCACTATAACTGTCGTTGCATCCTCCACAATCCCTAGTCGTCCGTCCTTCAATACGAATGAGAATAGCACTGCAACCGCTCCGAGATCGATCAGCGTCGAACGATTCAACAGATACAGTGCAATTCCAAAAATCGCTTTTAACGCATCTTTGATGGACCTAGGTGGCAAATTAGGTTTCTGATGATGTCTATAAGGGAATACACGTTTAATTAAACAAAAGGCAAACGTCTTTTGTGACGTTTTCTTCAATAAAATGTCACAGTTTCTCTTTCGCAATGTTTTATTGAAAAAACGTCGCAAAAAGTTTCACAAATCCACAACATTTACATAAAACGTTGCGGAAAATTCAAACTTTTTCTGACGTTTTTAAAACATCGCGAAAAGTCTTCACAATCCGCGACGTTTTATAAAAAAAAACGTTACAAATTCTGTGTATTTCTTGTAATGATCTTTAAGGAAATATTTGTCCCCCTAGTTGTTGCAGGGTTTTGACAAATTTCTCTCTAGGATACAACAAGCTTGATGTTCTCTAAGACAACAAAATCAATAGAGAATCAAAGATGAACTTCAATTAAAAATGAATATGATAAAGATGAAGAAAAGATTGGATTGTGTATTAACCATGAATTAGATGTTAAACCAGCCTTATATAAACTTAAAGACACCCATTCATAATGTACATGATTGTTCATAGCACCTGTTGGGAAAACATGTGACCATCCATGGCATTTGTATTGAAAAGACATGTCTTTTCATTACACTTCTTCATTTAATTTCTTGCATTTCAAACTATTTTTCAACAGTTTTTTTGGGCATAAAACCAGCTATTTCACTTAAGACTCAACTCAGTAACAAGGAAGGGACATTTCCTTAATAGTTACGATAAATTTCTCCAATAGTTACGTTAAATTTCTCCAATAGTTAAGATAAACCTTAACATGCAAACTACTGCAACTTACATTAAAAATTTTAAGTACAGATAAGGAAACTACATATTAACTAGACTTCCCACATGCTGATTCATATAACTAACACTACTGCCACCAGTTCGAGAAAGACGATACTAAAAGACGTTAGATAAGGGACTAAAGTATGCTCAATAGAAACCAAGAGAACCATGGGTTTATAACACAATAAGCTTCTTTCACTTAGCAGCAAAGCTGATTTGTATATGATAGTTCAGCGTCTCCTATGTGCAGGCTCTTTTTGGGCATTGAAGTAGACGGTAGCAACTGGCAAACCCAAGTCCAAATGTCCAGCGAAATAGCGGGTGTTGAAATTAGCACGTGTCTGTGGCTCCTCCAACAGCCCCATTGGCCCCTTTTGCCTGAACAGCACCAGTATGTACCGGTGGATTCCCACCGGTGGTCGAGGCCCAACATACGACAACACCTCTCTTCCTGCAACCTTACATAAACAAGTCTTTAGCCTTGCTTGAACTGAGGTTTTAATTTTTTCCTTTTAGTTATTGCCACCACCATTTTATCAGAGAAAAGAAGAGAAGAGGCAAACACTAGATCAACATAAACTAAGGTATGAGAACCATCCTAAAAAAAAAAAAAAGAGAGAAAATGCTACAATACGAATATGTAACTAAGAAGTAACGACTATTCAGCAATAAGCACAGCTCATTAACTCGTGCTCGCGAATTGGCAATACTCTACGCAAGCCACTTGTGGGAAGAGGACTAAAACAGCCCCAAGTTCAAGATGTCAGTTTTACAAGTGTCGTAAGACGTGTTAACTTGAACTCTGGCACTCTCTACTTGTAGCTGCCACAATTAGCCAAGCGTCAATAAAGAGGCGCGAGCACAGGAAAAAGAGAACTGATACGTTACGAGAACTCAAAAAACATGAATGAAAAGAAATGAACTAAACTCAACAGAAAAAGCATCTACACCTTTCCTGCGCTACTTCTGTATCTCGTAAGAAACTAGGGAATACATTTTATACGTGGCAAGATTGTGGACATGCTGAACGCGTGTTAGCAAACAAGTTTGGGCCATTTTGGTCATTTGGGAAGTTTTGCGGCTAAAGCACAGGTGTTATGATGTGATTTGGTTTAGAGCTAAGTATTTTTTAGAAATTGAGGGCTGAACCTGATGTGATGTAACCTGCGACATAAACAAATTCCGTGATCGACTGCCTAAGAAACAGAGCCGGCAAAGGAATAAATTAATGACGCAATGTATATAAATTGAATGAAATAATGGTGTGCATGAAAGTTGATTTGCTACGACTAAAGGGTTTTAATTTGCAGACGTATATTACGTGCGTGAAATGTGTGATGTGTCCAGATGCTTTTTCTAAAAACTCAAAAGTTCATACAACTGACAACTTTATTTCTTTAGTAGAAATTAGAAAGAATCATTGCGTAGAATGTACATTTTATACTTACACAATAGGAAAATAGCGAAACAAGGAAGAAAGCCCATGGAAAAGATTCATTATTTTGGCAACACAGCCATTTGAACATAGCTAAGTGTCCATCATGAGTTAAAAAATGTCCTTATAAAGCTATTCAAGTTTGATCAGTTACAATGGTATGAACATAATTAAGAAGCAAAATGATATAGTTTCCTATAAAGTCTACAAGTAAACAAGAAGGCTAGGTGTCATGTACTTTTTACCTCGAGTAGGATTTGTGCCCCCTGGGATATCAACCACGATCCTGAAATCACATGGAAGATCTATAAACCAAACAGAAGTAACTGTAACTCAAAACAAAAAAAAAAAGGACAGTATAAATTTCTGTATTTGTTAGAGACAGCAATTCACTGAAAACTAATGTGAACATTTATAGTAGTGGTAACTTACCAATGAACCCACTCTCGCAAATTGGGTTCGCTAGGACTGGGTGCGTCCGGATCGGTCATCACCTAGATAAGCCATTATTAGCATCATTAACTAATCATTACACACATATCAACTACAATTCCAACCTCTTTCTACCATAACATTCCTTTGAACTAAAGTGCTACATATAGTTAAGTAAATCAAAGTAATGTATTAAAAAAACGATTAATAAAAAATAGCTCAGCACATGCATGCAAGTATCCAAAATGTTATATATATATTCCAAACATGCAAAAAAGAAGCAGTTGGAGAGCCACGCCTACCAGGGTATAGATCTCATCAGACTGGCCGGAGATCTTCACTTTGGGTGGGTTGACAGCAATTGAAGGCTTAATATCACAGCCGTTGGTGACATGTTTGGATCCATAATGGACAGACATAGTAAGAGTAGGTACAAACATGTCAAGCACATCTCCAATAACACGACCAACAACAAGAGGATCAACAGAAGCAGCCATGGTAAGAGAAGATAAGGAGAGTAGAGAGCTCTTTCGATGTTGTCGGAACTCAAAGAGGAGTGAAAGCTAGCGTTACATGATAGGATTTATATAGAGGAGTGAGAAGGTGAATTGGCCTATTGGATTAATGTAACCTATAGAACATGCATAGGGCATTATAAAGTTAACTTAACCAGAGACTGCCACGCGGACTCTCGATCGTGCGATAAACCACCACAGATTTGTTTCTTTGCTGAACAGGTGGTTTGATCAGCGCCGTTGGTTTCGGGCACCAACATCTTACCCGTCTGTATCACCAAGTAGTAAATCCTGTATTATGTGGGTTCATACTTAACTCGCAAGCATAAAAAATGGTAAAAATTAAAGATACTAGAGGAAAATCATTTCGGTCAAATTATTCATTTTTGAATTTTATATTTACCATCTCTGTGTCATGGTTTATGCTTCCAACAACTTATTAGGAAAACCTTTTAGAAAGATTTAATTTCACTTAACTGCTAATGTTGTAATTCATCAATGATTTTTAGATACTTTAATCTTCAATTATCAATTGATGAATTGGAAAGAAGATTGAATATATAAGATTAAAATATAAATAATTTTAATAGTTATGTCACCGGTCTATTTATAAATAATTTAGTGAGGGAGGTGCTCGAGAGCTTAAATTTCCATAGTTGGGTTATAACTTATGTTAGTACTCCTAAGTTCCACGTGTTGACCAATAATAGTCTTAAGGAATATTTTACCATGGTAAGGTGCAGGTAGACCCCATTTCTCCATGTCCTTTTGTTCTTCTGACAAAATATTTTAGCAGGTTGATGATGAGAGTTTATGGGATTAATGGCTTCAGATATCATCCCAAATGCAAAGGATAAATCACACATGTCCACTACAACAAAGTTGAGTTTTTGTTACTTTATTTTCGCAACGATTTTGAAATTGTCGCTAAAAGTCAATTTTTTGGCGACGATTTTTGAAAGCGTAGCCAAAGCCTTTACGTTTTACGATGTTTTACAAAACCTTCGCTAATTACAAGCCTTTGGTGACACTTTCATGGAATCATCACAAAGGGCTCATCCTTTTGTGACGGTTTGTTGTGACGACTTTTTAAATAGTTGAAATCATTGTTAAAAGCTTAAATAACAAAATAACTCTCTTATTTATAATTATAAATTAGCTAACTTTGACTTGATCATTTTGTGACTGAACATTATATTGAGAAAAATTAAAATGAATATTATTGAGAATAATTGTAAGTGTAAAAATAAATTTAGTTAACAAAAATTTCAAATCATTTCAATAATGTATGAAACTATAATCTCAAAACTAACTAATATTACATTGATTTATACTTTTTATTTTTCTCTTTTAAATTATATGATTTGATAATTTTATATGGTGTCACAAATTTTCAAATAGTATTAACATGAAGTTTGTAATATAATGATGTATGGTTCTTACAGAAAAACAATAAATATTGATATATGATAAGTAATATAATATATTGATATATGGTAAATAATATAATTTAATGATATATGGTAAGTACTATATGATTCTAATTAGAATTTTAACAATTCTTACAAACAATTAATAAATAAAGTTTCATGCCTATTCCTTCGAAAAGAAAAAGAAATGATTATTTTCTTGGATTCCAAGTGACGTGAAATTCGGTAGATAAGGCAAAGGAGTTCCTTATGCCTAGATTCTCAAGAAAGCTCCTTGCATGTTCGAAGACATTAATTAAAACAGTGAGAGATCTTCCCTAAGGAGTTGATTTATTGACACCCTCTTCTAATAACATCTTGGTTTTAACTAAACTAGTGGAAGATACAGTGAAAGACTTCCTAAATGCAATATGGATCACTAAATTAGATGAATTGCACGTACCATGCGTTTCATCTAAGGAACAAACAATATAGAAATTAAAAAGCTAAATCAAATGGTATAAGGAACCTAAATTTGAACGCATGCATACTTGATTAAATGGCTCCATCATCGTCACAATGAACAGACATAGTTTTTGCAATTTACTACTGTTCCAAATCAACCATTTTCCCTAATCCTGTAGGGACCCTCTAGACATCTCCACCACCTCTATTTTCATCTATGTTCCCTTTAAGATTTGGGGGAGCTGTACATAACACATAATATATTGAATCAGACGTTCATCTAATAACTTCGTAACAAAAAATGAGATACAGATGATAAAGAAAGAGAGGTAATTCACATGATACTAAAAACCTTAGAGAAGAAGATTGACCACTGAAGGCAGATAGTGATTAGATTTTGACGAGGAGATTTGTTGTTTATCAATTTGCTCTTCATTAGGGAGAATTTTGCCATATTCCTCCCATCGAAGCTCATTTTCACTATCAAAAACTAGTCGCCACATCAACATTCTGTGATGAATTTATGTTAACAATTTTATTGTGAAAAGACAATAGAAACAAAAACAAGCAATCTTCTACAATCTATATAGAAGCGGAGTGTACAATTTTATAAGGAAACAATAAATTATGTAAATTTATATGCAATTAAAAAATATTCACAGAAGAAGCAAAGATCATCAGAACTTAATTTTTGAATCATCAAAAAATCCCTACACAAGCACATTCTATGTTTGCCACTCATCGTTAATAAGTTAATATAGCTGGTTGAAGTTGATTTCATAACCTATTGAATATCATATTTCTCTAGAATATTTATGAATATCATATTTCTAAAGTTGATACTAAAAATAATCAAAGTTTATATATCATATTGTTAGCTCCCCTTACCCTTACCTTTGTTTCTTTTGAAATTCAAGTTTAAATTTAGGTTAGCTTCTTCAAATGAAATTAATGATGTTTTTACTTCAATAACCTCACCAAAAATGTGTAATTTATTACTATTATAAGATAATAGTAATAAATATATCTTAAAGTTCTCATTGTAAAATATTGAATGATGTTGATTATCCAATAATCGAGAAGTTCATATGTAGAGTTCCTCAAGCAAGCTCTTATTGAAGTTATAAAAAATAGTCTTATAAAAATAAGCTATAAGTTTCTCCAATATATAGGCAATCATCAGATCAAACACCAATCCATTTTTAAGGAGACATTAAATCAACATCCTCAAATATTAAGGTGTATTTCGTAGAATAGAAGACCATTATAGTAAGTTGATAAAACTAAACATTCATAATAAAACCTCCAACATGATTCTATAAGTTCCTTACTTACTTGACACCCTTGAAAAAATAGATGCAGATAGTAGTGGAATATTAAGTACATTTTTTATTATTTACTTAAACTTCTCTCACTCCTTTTTACTTTTTATTTTATTTTTTTATTAGTTTGTTTCAATTTTCTTAGTTTAAACTTTAAATATAAATGGATATGTTAAGATTGAAAATCTTAATAATTTTTGAGATTTTTGATAAGATATTAGAGAGAAATGTGATATTCATAAATCTGGATTAAGCAAGAAGACATTGAGTTAGTACAAAAGAATTAAGTAATTTCATACCTCAAGGTAAGCTTTCACCTGGGATAGGAGTGATCTGTGACCCCTCTAACAGAAAGCTAATGACTACCTATTACAGAACAATGATCAAAGGTTAAGAAAAGAAGAAAAGGTGAGAAGCAAGATAAAGGAATCCATACTTGGCAACTTGACCGGCTCAGAGAAGAAGATCGCATTTGATGGTTCAGCCCTAATCTGGAAGCATTTAGAGACTCTTTTGTTAGGGGATTGTTTTGAATTTATATCCTCTATTTAGGTAATTAGGTTTTCAATTTCATAAAACGACGTGATTTTGGCTTAACCTTTGGTGATAAATACAAAAATTGTCACAAAAATGTGCAACTTTTGCGACAATTTTTATAATTCATCGTCAAACCCTATTCCTATATATTACACTCCATATATTATAGAAATTATATATAATAAATAAATTCTATATAACAGTGTAAAATTTATATATAATAAATTGAGAATTATAATTAAATAGAATAATATGATAACTAAGATATGAGAAAATTTATCTATTATCTATACATTCATAAATCATTATAATAATTACAATTATTATCTATACATTAATATATCATTATATTAATTACCATATATAATTATATTAGAAATATAGTAAAAATGGAAATCAATGTTAATATTAATAACATATTCTTAAAAATCAATTTACTATGTAAGTCTCAAAATAAATTTACAAAAAATTTTGTTAAATATATAAAAATATATGATAACATTTGATGATGTTTCTTTGAATTTGTCATCAAATGTTAGCCTTTTGGTGATGTTTCTTTGAATTCGTCGCCAAATGTTAAGACCATTGGTGATGTATCTCTTAATTCGTCACCACATGTTAAGAACATTTTCGACGTTTCTCTTATTTCGTCACCAAATGAAGACATTTGGTGATGTTTTCTGAAATTATTGCCAAATGTTTGCTGTAGTCTTCAAATATTAACAAAGACAATGTTGTCTGCTCAACAACAAATGACTTCATTTTTCTTTCAATTTTAATGCCAAAGACGAAGCCATCTTTGTCTTTGACTCTTCGTGGTTTTCATCCATTTTCTTGTTAGTTTTTGCATCAAAGAAGCCTTGTACATGGTCATCTTCCTTGTCTATTGTGGTCATTTCGGTTGTCCATCCATCTAGGTAAGTCTTCCACCTTATGTATTGTTTTTCTATTCTTCTTTCATTCTCGGGGTTTTTGTGTTATGCTTTTCTATTTTTCTTTGTCCCTCTAGTTTTTGTAACGTGGTTTGGGTTGTCTGCATAACTTGCCATTGCTATGCTTCATTGTGATAGAAAGGGTTCTTCTTAGTGTAGAATGGGTTCATTGTTTACATTTTTGTTATTAGTTAGTGAAGATTTTTTTAACCTATTAAGTGTTCGATGAAAGCTCTGTTAGAGATGATTATAAAGTTGTGATTTCTAATGTATGCATTTGCTTCCAATTAAAAATTCCATGGCTAAAAGAGGGGGGATAGAAACCATATTTGTTATCTTTATATATATTGACGCTTTTTAGTTATGACATAAGATTTATATCTTTCAAATATCTTAGATTTTACTTAATACATATTTACTTATATCGATATTCTAATATAATTATAATTCAGTTGTTGATGTTTTAAGAGAACCTGCTTTTGAGTGGACCATAACTTAAATGTTAGGGGCTGAATTAGATGTTAGAGATAGACCTACACGACTATTCTAGTGTCTAGGAGAAACCTTTCTTAGAAATTCACATAAATTAATGCATTTTAAGGGTTTAGCTCAGTAGAGACATGGATTAACCAACTAGAGAATAGGTAGTTGTAACTCAAGAATGTTCAATTTTTATGTTCTACGAAGTTCTATCAATCCAAATGATAAATGATGATACTAGGGAAGTACTTATCTAAGTATTAATTATTCTTGATTTCTTTACTTGGTTAAATGCTTTACGTTGATTATCTAAGCTATAATTTTATTGAGGTTTTATTATATATTTTGTGACTTTAACTAATCAACCAATCATTCTTTCTTAACTATTTATACTGATTATAGAAAAAGAGTTTCCTAGATCCATCTAGCTTTCTTATAGGATCAACACTTTACTTACTATTATATTACTCATCGAAGATATATTAACTTACATTAGTTTATAAGTAGTTAATCTTTAATAGATAAAACTTTATAATTAGACAATATCATAAAATAAGTGTGCTTATGTTATTTTATTTCATTGATCTTTCTAATTCATAAAGTTACTACTAAGCTAAATTTTTGGCATATGACTTAGATTATTCGCCAAATAGGGTTAATTGTGTAACATCCCATTCCCATACTAAGGATTAGAACCCTAAAATCGGTACATGTGAGATCAATGAGAGATTAAGAAAAATGCATCTCATGCTCATGCATATTGTTAACATACACACATGTGAATTTGAATTTTTGCACACATGAAAATATTTGTACATGCATTCATTGACAAATTCCGGGTATAATTGATTATAAATGTGATTATGTGAGAATTATGAATTAATTGTATTGAAAATCGATGTGGATAATGTAACACCCCACTCCCGCCGAACCCGAACCCGATATCGATGGTGATACCCGAGTCCGTGCCCCTCGAGGGTGGCG
>JANQAP020000177.1:3190117-3204574 GCA_026874005.2 Erythroxylum coriaceum
CTGGGATTGAGGACTTAGTTGTTTCTTTTGAGTTTATGGTATGTGGTGTGTACTGAGTTGTTTATGTTCATAGGACAATGTTGTATAAACATGGATGATATTGTGATATATGAAACAATGTAAATCATGGTATGATATGATGTGATAACAGTTTGGGTTTTTAAAATCTGTAATTGATGATTTAGTGTATGATGCCATATTATGTACAGTGAAGGTGAGATAGTTAACATGCCATTTCTGACAGGCATGTACACGTGTGTCTGATGGACACACGTGCATATGTCAGTTGGGAATGGGGTGTTACAAGACAACGCTTGTTAATCTTCTTCATCAGTGTAAGCCAGCGGGTACAAATGAAAAATTATCATGTAATAGACCTCTTTTTGATTAGTTGATTGATAGTGGTGCCTTGTACCACATAACTGGCGATAAGTCTATTATGTGTGATATATATGAGCTTGCCCCTACACCTATTGGGCTACCTAATGTTGACATTGCATATGCAACTCAAGCGGGAGTGGTACATCTTAGTGGGGGTATTTGTTTGAAAAATGTTATGTTTATGCCCAAAAAAAAGTGCCAACTTATTTCTGTTTATCACTTAATTAAAGATACACATTGCATTGTCACTTTTACAGACATGTATGTATGATATAGGATCACACTTCTAGAATGTTGAGTGGAGTGGGTGAAGAGCAAGGAGGGATCTACATGTTCCGTGGTGTAGTTATGGTGAATTCATGTAAGGTTTGCAGCAAGCAGAGTCTGGATTAGTTACATCAGTGGTTGGGACACCCATCCTCTAAAATTCTTAATTTAGTTTCTAAAACTTTTAGTGTTTATTTGGAGAATAAATTGTGTGATGTCTATTTGCTTGCTAAGCATATTAGGGACGTTTTTCCTTTGAGTTCAAGTCATGCTTTGGAACCTTTTCAATTGATTCATTTCGATGTTTGGGGCCCTTATAATGTTCCTTCCTCATGTGGTCCATATTATTTTCTCACAATAGTTGATAATTTTTTACGGGCTATTTAGGTTCAATTAATGGCAGAAAAGAGTGAGAAGCGTACCTTATTGAAACAATTTTGTGCTATAGTAAAAACCCAATTTAATCGGAAAGTTAAAATCATCAGGAGTAACAATGGAATTGAATTCATTACAATCATATTTTTTGGAACATGGGATGGAGTTTCAAACTTCTAGTAATGATACCCCTCAAAAAATGGGCGTGTTGAACGAAAACATAGACATATTCTGAATGTAAGGTGTGCTCTACACTTTCAAGCCAATTTACTTATTGAATTCTGGAGGGAATGCATACTCACAGCTACGTATTTAATAAATAAAACTCCCAAACCTCTCAATAATGGCAAAACACCTCATGAACTTCTCTTTGGGTCTCCCGCCTTCATATAGGCATTTGTGTGTTTTAGGGTGTTTGGCTTACTCACATTTTCAATGGCATAAATGTGATAAATTTGGGCCTTGATGTCATAAATGTCTATTTATAGGGTACCCAAATGGTAAAAAGGGATGGAAGCTTTATGGTCTTAAAACAAAGGAGTACTTTGTATCTAGGGATGTGTCATTTGATAAAACTCAATTTCCATATCATGCTACCTGTGAGTTCATGTCCTCACCTCTTTCATTCCTCACCAATGCGTCTGTACCCATTTTCTTTGATGATCCACATCCATCAATAGCATCATCACTCGTGACTGAAAGCCTAGACCAAAGTCCCCTGTCTACTCTTGCTAGGGGGAGTTGTCCTTTGAGCATGCGTTCCTTGACTAGTTATTTTATCATGTTAGGCCATTCTCTTATTTTTTGGAAGACAAAAAACAACATACTATCTCTCGTTCCTCAATTGAAGCTGAATATTAGGTCATGGCTACTACTACATGTGAGCCCACTTGGCTCAAGGCTCTATTGAAATCGCTTGGTGTTGATCTTCGTACTATTATGCATTTGTATTGTGATAATAAGGTAGCTCACTACATCACTTCTAGTCCGATTTTTCATGAGCGCATAAAGCAGATAGAAATTGACTATCACTATGTTTAGGATCATATTCAAACTGCTAATGTTATTATTGCTTATGTGCATACCTCTCAACAATTAGCTCATATTTTCACGAAAGTTCTTGGACGGCAACAATTTTATTATCTCCCACACAAGTTTGGCATTAGTGATCTTCATTGTCCAACTTAAGGGGGAGTAATAAGGTGTACATATTATGTATTTGTGTAAATATAAGCAGTGTATATTTGTGTTGATTTGGTCAAATAGCATTGGAGACAATTCAGGAAAATAGCTCACAATAGCCGGAGATTTTAGTGTTTACATACCTGGAAAACTCTTTCATGTATTCTTTATATATTACCCTATATGAGCAATAAGAAATCAAGCATTCACCCACAATTTTGTTAGTTTCCTTAAGAAGCTCATTGACAGGAAATGCATCTAAAGTTGCATTTGCCAAATCGGTAGATAAGGGAACCGAGCAAATTAATTTGCCGTCTTCTTTAACTAGGAATGCAAGTTTAAGAGACCTACTTATTTCCCCGTAACTGAAAACAAACACGTGTTAGTGTTACTACTAGAAGGTGTATTAGTCGACTGCGCTCATTGTTTTAGTTTTAGCTATCTTTTTCTTTTTCAGTTCACACCCAGAAATCCGAGCCCCAAAGCAGGATTTCACGCCTAGGAGAATAAAGCTGCTTGCAGTAATAAAGGCCTACGAACAGGAAGGCTTTAGAAAAGTTTAGATGGTGCGGTACTGCTGCTGCTGAGCTATCATTCTCTGTTTCGAGTTCATGTTGTTTCTGATGACACAATTTGCTCCCCCGGTATTTATTAAAATTACTTTCTGTCACAAGCAAGGAAGTCTTAGCGTGCATTGATTTTAAGAGTACAAGTACTAGATATACAGCATATTGTACATGCCTTGTTTAATTACGTAGGCAGTTGGCCCACCAAATAGACAAGTTCTATCATCTATGATTAAAAGCGAGCTCAAGATTTAACCTTACCGCAAAAGTCCAAGTTATTTATTCCATTCCATTGGTCACGGCGCGGGATCGCTACGCCGTTTAGCCTGTTTTAAAATTATACTACTAATTTTTATCTGCATATTTGTATAAAATAGAATACAATTGGAACAAGTTAACGAGAACAAAGAAATTGTTTCCATTGGTCACCCCCTTCAAAGAAGCAGGTGAAACAGAAAACAATCAACAACAATAGCAGCCCTTTTTTTTTTATTTGTAATAATTAGTTGAAGATAATGGGTAAAGAATATAAAAGAAGAAAAACTTCAGAAGTAGTCGAGTTGGAGTTGAACATTAATACTAATCTTTAGAAGTATTATACCTAAAAAGTACCTAAGAAAACCACTCAGCCTTCTGGCTATAATTTGACAAATTCTTTTAGAAAGTCGGATTGTAAAACTCAATTGAATTGGACCGTCTCATCTTGGAACTTTTCTTTAAGTTAAATAAAATTATAGACGGCTAATGTAAATTTAAATAAACAGAATCCATCTAACACGACTAAAGGAACAAAACCGAATTGCAGGCAGATAGACAAGCTTAAAGTACAACGCTACCCAAATGTACTATAAAGAGATCAAAGAGAGACGTCAGATGTTCCAGTTTGAGTACATGACGTGTGTTATGATATAGAGTTGAAATATTCGTATTGTAATTCTTTAAAATTTTCTAATTCTTTAAGTGTTGTGGGTATCGTACCAGTCAAAAAGTACGGATTTCGTACCGAATTTTCAAACCGATCTTATCGGCTAGTATCGGTTAGTATATAGTTGGTATCCAAACTACCGGTTTAATATCGGGAATAAATGAAATTTTAAAAAATTAAAGGACTAAAAAAACCGTAACTCTAGAAAACCTCTCTTCCTTTGCAGTATACACTTCTACAATAAGAACGACCCAATCTCTGTTCTGTTAAAATTTTATGGGCCACGTGTGTAAATATACTTACGTAAATTTCTATCTCAATTATAGGCCTAATAAAATTTGATCTAACTTTAGTAAATTAATCGGGCCTACAGAAATATTAATTAAGTATTAGTATAAGCCTGATGTGCAGAAGCCCATTACAAATCATTATGATTAATGGACCTACAATGATCCGTAAGCCTAAACTAATTATAAAAGGGTTGTGGTCCCCAAGCTAGATACATACTTGACACTCCTCATAAATAAAGTTCTGTCAGTTTTTTCTGTTCCATAAGGAGAATCTATTTGGTCTCTGGATCTTGAATTGGAAGAACACGGTCTTATTTATACATAAATTATTGTTTATTCGATCTGCGTGAAAATTTGGTTATTTAGTTTAATATTTAAAATTTTGATTTTATATCGATCATAAGTCTAAATTTTAGCACGTTCTCCTCTGTAACTCCAGCGAGCAGCCTCCAGAGCTTTCGCTGTTCCCGATGTCGCCAGATCTGCCCACTACCACTTGTCACCGCTTCATTCTAGATCTCTCCTCTCCTTCCACCGCTCTACATTTACCGGATTTGTCCTCTTCTCTGTTCTATGCCAATGTCGTCGCCTCTCTTTATCATTGATCGCCTGCATATATGCAGCTATTTAAAACTTGGAGCCAAAACTTTGCCTTCCACAAGGGACTTATCCGGCTCGAACGGAAATTAATCTGAGTATGGATGGTTTAAAAATACCTTCCTATAATTAGGACCTGCCTAAAACACCTCGTGAGGGAAAAAAAAAGAGAAATGTATTAAAGAGTAGAAAATGGGTGTTCCCTTTTTTAGAAAAGATAAGCATATTTAGTAGAAAGATTGAAAGAGGTGTCTCTTTTTTTTTTTTTTTTTAAGGTGAAAAGAGGTGACTCTTTTAAAACATTAAAAGTTGTTCACTTTTTTTACTCCCGAATCGTGGTTGCTATTTAACCATTTCTAGCACATACCTAAAATATTTTCGGTTAAAATACGTTTAAACCTTCTATTTTATTTTTTTAGTAATTTATGCCTCGTTTTATTTTAAAATAAATTTATTACTCCTTTAATTATCAGTTAAAAAAGTTTAGAATTAAATTTTTTTTTTACTTCTGTATTATGCTGACATCATTACAATTATATATATTACATTTTTTTGGACAAAAATATCCTTCTAATTTTTTGATGGTTAAAATACATTAAATCCTACATTTTTTTGCTTTATTTCATTATGCCATTTATTTTAAAAATAAAAAATATTTTAAACATAAATTATATTTTGACCGTTAATAAATAGAAAAAGAAAAATTACTAAAAATATCATGTTTTTATAATTATTTTTCATTAATTTATAAAAAGTTAAAAAAATTATTTATAAAACAAAATTAAAAAAGAAATAATTAATAATAATAAAATAAAATATCACCATTTTTTTATGCTTCAAATAATTTATAGATTTATATAGCAAAACAAGTCTTGAGAGATAATTAACCCCAGGTAAATTAAGACCAAAAGTTACAGTTCTACAAAATCTTTAGTTCGTATTGTTCCTTGCACATGAGTACAGGAACTATTCGCGTTCTCCATTGGCTTCTTTATATATCTATCTTAGCCACCATCTCTGAACAGCAGAAAGTGGAGTTCTCAAGAATAATGGACAATATTGGTGAACAAGAGGATTAACGTTCCTCCCAATCTTAGCCCACACATTTTGATGATAACCAGCAGTGACTGGAGGATGATACATGAGCTTCAACAACTGTCCGAAGGAATTTCAGCGGGAAAATACAGATAACATTACATCTATGATCATGTTTCTGAACATTTGAAGCAAGCAGCCTTGAAGTTCTCTGAATGAAACATTAAGTGATATTCTCAGGAACAACTGATAAAATATGTGATTTTACAAGACAGTTACCTGCCAGTACATAAATGTTTGTATGATGTTCCGCTGCCACCTGTAGATAATTAATCCATACACAAATTGAATTAGTGATCCCAGTACAAAAAGAAAAGGAAAAGTTCTTTATCAGTGGATATAGGTCAAAAAAATGGCTTCAGCAACACAACATGAGAGGAAAGAATGCTGAGGGTAGTTAAGTTCGACTCCACCCACAAAAAAAGTTCTTCAAGATACTTCTATTCAACCAACCAAAACGTAAACTTTAAAAAGAAGCCCACAAACATTAATGACTATTGTGGTACTGCTGCTCTCGATGATGATGCTGATGACTCTAATGAGTATACAAAATTTGCCGCCATTAAATAAGACAAGTCAAGGAATGGTGACAAAGCACCAGGAGTCAATGATCATGGACTCATTTGAATAAACTATACCGTAAAATTAAGACAAAATGCAAAAATAAGCAAGAAGAAAAAGAATGTGAATTATCTTTTCTCATTTATAGAGCTTATAACAAATTCTGTCTTTACCTTTCATTATCCTTTTTGCTTTTCTCTATTTGTTTTTGCAATTTCGTTCTCCGATATATAAATACCCGTCTGTCTCCCTTGGTTTTCAAGCATTTCCTCTCTTGTTTGAGAATGTGTTTGTGTGCAGGTGAAGGATATTGGTAAAGGGGAGAGTCGAGGAGGGACAGGTAGACACAACATGGATTTTGATGAAGTTATAAGACATAAGAATAACATAGTTGTTGAATTTCCCCCACTAGATCTAGAAATAATTATTTAAACCATGAATGGATAATCATTTAACAACAACAACAACACCAAGTAGAAATTTCGTTGAGACGCAGGGTCAAGAGAGGTCTAATAGTACGTAATCTTACCCCTAATTAGTAGAGAACCTGTTTCCAAATTGATACACATGAAGGAGAGAGAAAAAAGAAAAGAAAAGAAAAGAAAATAATATATAATAATAATAAATAAATAATAGTAATGAAAAATGCTAATTAAAAATGACAATATAAATAAAATAAGAATATATAATAAAATGGTTTCTTTAAATATAATAAATACAAATAAATAAAATAAAGAAATATATAATAAAATATAAATAGTAAATAATAAATACAAATGGTATGTATTTGTATACCTTCTTTTGGCTCTTCTTCAGTTTATAGAGCAAAAAGGAAACATAAAATGGTGATATGTTATTTTATTATTGTTAATTATTTCTTTTTTAATTTTGTTTCATAAATAAAATTCCTTTTTTAAATTTTTCCATAAATTAACGGTCATGAAGTATAATTGTGAAGACAATGATATTTTTAGTAATTTTTCCTTTTTTATTTATAAGCGGCCAAAATTTAATCCATGCTTGAAATAATTTTTATTTTTGAAATAAAGAGCATAATGAAGGGGTTTAATGTATTTTAGTCAACAAAAGACTAAAAGGGTATTTTTGTCCAAAAATATAACATGTACAATTGTGGTGATGTTATCATAATATAAGGATAAAAAAGTCTTTTTAAATTTTAAATTCTTTTGACTAGTGGTCAAAGGAGGTAATAAGTTCATTTTTAAAATAGCGAGAGGCATAATATACCAAGGGATAAAACATAAAGGGGTTAAATGTATTTTAGCCATTATTTTATCTTACGTATTTTGTTGAATGAAAAACAGACTCCTAGTTTTACGTTCAAAACCGCAAGTATACGGGTAGTAACTTGTAGTAAAAAGTAGATATCGATTCCACAAGGATTGTACTTAAGTACCACTTAATTAAGATTAATCTTTATTTAAGAACCAAATTTTTCTATGGAAATAAACTGGAAAATTAAATTAAATTAAACAATTAACAATGCACAAACGATAACGCAAAAATGCAGAAACTTGGAATTCAAGAGTGTAACAACTCTTATCTCTCTCTTATTTTGTTAATTGAATTGTGTCTCATCTAAGATGTCCTAATGTATTAACTACCCTCTCTCAAGGTGTAATTAATTGCTAAATTAAATAGAGTTGATTAAGTAATCTCTCAATCTATAAAATCAATCCACCAATTCAACTAATTATTAAGTTATTCTATGGGTGATTAATTAATTAGCCATGATCTCTCTTCTAACTAATCAATTAACTTGATGAATGTAGGTTTATAGAGTGCTAATTCTCATTGTATAACCTTACACAAATTACCCAACTTAATCTCTCAATATATTGCAAGGTATAAATTCATCATTCATCAAAAGCTTCATTTATTAGAATTAACAAAATAAAAGTTCAACAAGAAGTTCAAAAGTAATCTCTATACATAAATCAGCCACTCATAATGTCTATAACATCCCTAACAATAAAATAATCCATCATACAAGTGCTAGGTGAGAAAAAACGAAAAAAAACTAAATGAATCAAACTCCTCCTCTTTTTAGTCCGAATCTGGAAAATCCGACGTTGGCGTATTCTTTTCCTAATTGTGAATGAAAAACCTTGAATCTCTACCTATCCCAAGACTCTAAACCTGTGTTTTTACGCAAGGAGGCAAGTCTCTACCAATGCTCTTTCTTCCATAGGGATTTATAACCTTATATAGTCATGAAAACCTAAAAAATAAGTGAACCCCGTGTGTATCCTCGGGTTAGACATCCCACGATTATGGGAATTGGCATAAATCTCACAATCGTGGGAGGGTTCTTGCATTATAATTCCTCCTCTTCTCTTCTGCTCTCTTGGTCTTTAGCTCAATGACAAAGGTTGCCATCTCCATTCCTACATCAAAATAATCAATTCTTACCCTAAATTAATATCAAACATAAAAGAACACAATGAAGATCAAGCTAAACAAAAATATACAAAATAAATCCTAAAACATAACAATAATAACCTATTATGTAAGAAACACATGCCAAATGCTTTAGAAAAACACACACTAATGCGTAACTATCATATTTCCATCATATTTCCCTTTATAGATTATGATAGCAAATATAGGAAAAGGCTTGTGAATAATAGCTCTAAGTATTTTATATTTATAATTATGAAAAGATGACTGATTACAAATAGACCTTTTCTTTTTCTTTTCCTTGTGTTATGTCAGTTAGAAACAAAATATAGGAGTTTTGAAAAATCCAATTTGTAAAGATAACAAGTTTATCTTATATATTACTTTTAAACTGATTTGTTTCATAATTTATAATGATAAATTAAAAGGGATGATTTTGTAATTTTATACAAATTTAATAACTATTTTATAATTTTTTAAAAATATCTAAAACAGTACCTGATATTTATCGATACTAGTATCGTACTATTTTAAAACTAAATCTAGTACTAAGTCTAGTACGGTATTTATAACATTAATTCTTTATCTTTTTAAGTGCTATCAGTAAAACAACTAAAGCCATTCCAAGTAAAGTGTACTCCCCTTTATAGTTTTATTAAATTACATAATAGGTTGCACTTATAGAACCAATATGAAGAAGAGTATTGAAAATTGAAAAAAAAAGGTGGTTATGATACTTAGTAACTTGATACAAAGAACAAAAGTAGGCTCATCTAGACATGCAAAAGGAATGCTATCCTTTGTCCATAATTTGAGTTTTATTACAAGCCAAAAGGGAAAAAAAACTTTTAAATAGAATAAAACTATCTTCTTCCAATTGACTGTCAGGTTGCTTCACATAAACAGCTCAAATGATGACTGAATAGTGAATCTTTTCGAGTTATGTCTTAACCATATCACCTAATTATCACTTATCGAATTAGGGAGATGGTTTCACATATTTTCTCTTATTAAAGTGAAACCCATCATATGAGAAAATGGCTAATTCCAAGAGTTACTTTTCATGATTATTGAAAATTGTAATGCTTTGGAATTTTAAAGGATGGATCTAATGTTTATATGGTTTTGAAAAGATCCTAGAGGATGTTAGTTGCCATGCCATATCTATGTTCTTTTCCCATTTCATATTGTCAATTTTAGCTCAAACCTTATACTCCCTCTCAAGTTAAGAATTTGTTTGAATAATCTAAGAGGGTTGAGTATTAGTTTAACCATCTATAAATTTCTACCTCTTAAGAAATACAAATAGATTCATTGTACCGAATGTGATTCAGAATATGTAAAATGCTTCTAAATTCTCTTAACAAAAGCACTTTATTCTTTATTCTAATAAATTGGAACATCAAATCACCATTCTCTTTAGGAAAGCAAACCTCATTCCATTTAATCTTTGCTTTAGTAACATCATTTTTACCCCCTGGGCATACAAAATTCTCAAAGATTCTCTTAATAAATTTTCTCAAATTTAATGAAAGTGATAGATAAGATCTTCAATATACATGTAGATTGTACAACATAAAGAAGATTAGTTGCTATCTTTTAGTAAAAGACAAATTCATATTGTTCCAATGGGATGCTAAGGTATTTTATAAAATTTTATTCAATCTTAAAAATTACCAGTTAAGTTATTAACAACCTCAAGGTTACCTGCAGACATATAGAAACAACTTTTACTTGAGTTGATAAGTAGACCTAATAACTTGGAAGAATTATTTCAACCTATTCATGAACACCTTAATAGTTTCAATGTTGGTTTTGCTAAAATGAAGCAATTAATCCATGAAAGAGATGTTGACAAGCTTGAAATTGCTACATTTATAGATAACTTGAATCTCTTTTGCTTCTCTATAAAGTTGGCTTAATATTAAATAAGAGCTTATATGTAAATAGTAAATAAGTAAGGTGAGACAATATCACCTTGTTTAAGCCTTTTTCCCTTTTAAACAGTTGATTAAGCTCCCTCATAATCAAGATACAGAATGTAGTTGTAGTGATGTATTATCCTAACCATACAACAAAAATTGGAAGGACTTTAAAGAAGACTCGTTCATAATGTTTTATAGGCCTAGGGCAAAGTAAAAAGAAGGGCCCTAATGAATTAACAATATAAAAATATGTAAATTTTAAAAACATATTTTTATTATTAAAATTTAATAACTATACTTAAGTGACTCAAGTCATAAGTCCACATACTCAACAAAATACCAAATGATTATAACAAGAGCTAATGTCTTGTAAATGTCAACAACAATAAAATCACTAAAATTAGTAGTAACAACAACAAAATAGTAGCAACAACAACCAAACAGTAATATCAGATTGCAAAACACAAGAGAATTGCACTAATAAACGTATATATGATCATGAAAAACAATTTCTCTGCATATTTCTAGATGCAAGATCATTAATAATAGTTTTAAGATCAATATATCATTGTTAATATTAATAAAATATATCATTGATATTAAAATTTTTTGATTAATATATTATATTAAAATAGAAATCAATAATAATATATTTTATTATTATATTAGTAAAATATATCGTTGTTAATAAAAATATTAACATATATCTTTAACAAATTGATCTTAAATTTTCCTTTTTTTTAGGTCTAATGTGCTTGTGTGTATATCTATCATCCTTTAATTTGCATAAATGTACACATCTGAAACAAATGCAAATAAAAAATATAAAAGAGAAACATAAAAAGAACTTCTTTTCTTTTCCTTAACATAATTGAAACAGAATCGTTAAACCACCTAATTGATGGTTAGGATCGAACTCTGCTTTAGCTCTATTCAATAAAGCTTGAAATTTATAATAAGAAACACAACCACATTTTTTTCTTTTTAGTTTTACAAGGTGAAGTCCTAAAAAACTTTTTGGCATATATAAACATCATAAAGAAAAGTTATTGACTTTCAATTTATACCATTTTTAATGTATAGATTTATTAATAAATTAATTTTTTAATTTTAACTTTTTTAATAAATGGGCCCCTATAAATCTAGCCCCTAGGCAATTGTCCTTCTTACCCTTACCTAGAGCCGACACTAATCTAAAGATTACGAAGCTACTAAATAGAAAATTATCACCTATGTAATCAAAATCTGTGAAAATTGATTTTCAAAATGCAAAAGTTGGTCTTCCTATGATAATTCTTATAGAGTTCTTGAGTCAATAAGATACTGTTGCAATGCTATAAACCTAAATGAATGCTCGTGAAGAAGGATTGAAGAA
The DNA here is from genome assembly GCA_026874005.2 of Erythroxylum coriaceum. NCBI lineage: Eukaryota > Viridiplantae > Streptophyta > Magnoliopsida > Malpighiales > Erythroxylaceae > Erythroxylum > Erythroxylum coriaceum. The sequence continues at coordinate 3,202,078 of JANQAP020000177.1, forward strand.
TATATTTAATACAATCTTAAGCATATTGGCCAATATTTTGGGAAAATTAATCATATTATAACAAGAGATAGATTTATAGTCTTTGAATATGGTTAGATTTGAAACCTTTGAAAAGTCTTATTAATCTATCAGAGTATGATTCTTTAAAAAAGAATTCAAGGATAGTATAGGAAAGTGTTGCTATTCATGTTCCATGTTTTTTGAAAAGAATCAACATACAACATATTAGGGCAATGTGCTCAATTGACATTTGGGTTGAATAATGCTTCTTTAATAAATTTTTTTACAAATTGATTATAGATAAAAGATGCTTAATGTTGAGAGATATAAGGAGATAAAGGATGCAAGATCTGACAGTAAATCATAACAAATATTTGAAATACATAAGGGGCTCTTGAAGTATATGTAGGCCAAGTATTTGATGACTCCTTCATTAGTGTAAGTAGAGGGATAAGCATCTAAGATTTAAAAGTTTGTATTAGTATTTCTTCAAATTAGTATTACAATATAGAAAAGCTTAGTGTTAAGGTCCCCACATCTTAGCCATTGAATTATAGATTTCTATTGCAATGTAGAGTTTTTTTATTGCAACGTAGAGTTTTTTATCATTAAGGTTGAAACCAATTTGGTCATTGATGACTTTTTTAGTTGGTTTGAATGATCACTTTTAAGAGTATCTTTAAAATATCTTGCACTGAATTTAAGTCTTATCTAGCCTCTGTGATAGCAATACCTAAGTTACTTATAAAATCACTATTGATTTTTTTAAAGTTCCTCTATAATTTCTTAGAGTTTTCCCATTAACTTAAAAGCTTCGAACCCTTTAACTTGGTAATGTGTACTTCTCAATACAACCTCTTCAAAATCAGGAGCATCTAAAAACTAATTATTAAACTTAAATGGAGTGTGTCTTTTGCTAGTTGCTAAGTTAGGGATGACTTTTATAGTTGAGTAATAAAAATGTAGAGAGTTATCAAAATTAACATAAGCAAGAGGAAAATCTAAGAGCCATAGAGAATTATCCATATATATTTCTAGTTTTTTTTATGTCGAATCATATGTATTTTTGCTTATAATTCTAGGTGAATTGATGTCCCTGTATTATAGATCAAAAAGTCTTGAATGGTTAATGCATTTGTGAAAGTCATCATAATAAGATAATTGGTGGTTCATGTAGCCTTTTATTCCATTATTGGAATTGGTTCAATTGAAATCCTCTAAGACAGGTCATGGCATAAAGTTGTTCAAGCTACTTATAAGGATATTTTTCCATAAACTACTTCCTTATATTCATATTATTGGATGTATAAACAAGAGTGAGAACTATATTAGCCAAAGAATGGGAGAGAGGAAGAAAATTCTAATTGTAAAACCTTATATAAATGAGAAAAGGACTCAATCACTAATAAATTAAGGTCATAACTAAATATAATCTTGCAATTGAAGTGAGATTATAGGTTACTATTTAGGTTCTAATTCTTGTTAAAACTTGAGAGACCTTAAACACATTATTGGATTTTATTTTAGTCTCAAGTAAACCAACTATAAAAGCTTTCTTTAAGTAGAAAAAGCCTAATAATTTGTTAATTAGAGAGATAATCCATCCCTTTCACATTCTAATATGAACCTTAGACTGAAAACTACTTAAAATCTGAATCACGAGGAATTAAAACCCTATGAATGTCTTCAAATCAATTAAGAAAACTCATTCTCAAGTAAAATTATTGATTATAACTAAACCTATAGGAATTTTGATTATCAAATGTTTCCTTGATAAGATTAGACTAAGTTTGTATTAAAGAACAAAGATAAAATTCTCACAAAGTAAAGAGAACTCTTAATTTGATGATTATTTTGAATCACATCAATAATGTGCCTTTTATAAGCATAAAAGGCCTAAAAACTAAATTCTAAAAAGGAAAAAGCGTTCATATCATAATCTAATTAAAAAACATCTAATTAACTTTGAAAATTCAAGCTTTATTTAAAAAAAGTCTAGAGTTTAACAAAACCAAAACGTTTAATCCTCTATATTTGGCACTTGTCCAGGAAGCACTCTAGCACTGATTAGCTTTTAAAACTTTATAGATGCTCAATAAAGATGATTTTGATGTCAGTTATAAGTTTTAAGTACCACACTGGTGCCAATCTAATTTTCTTTCTCAAATCTCCTGAATCTAGTGCAAAACCGATGCCATATACTAACATGAAACCTATATTGGTTACATTTTGTTTTTTTCCTTGTAATTTCTTTCTAGCCTTATTCTTTATATGTTAAGCATATTTCATCCTTAATGATATGTAGAAAGTGATTAATCTTAGCAATGTATTTGGTTCATCATAAACAACTTGCTTTTCTTGCATCTTCATTATTAATCCTTGCAATGCTACCTTGATGGATTTAGTGTAACAGCCCAGACCACCCGCTCGCAGATATTGTCCGCTTTGGGCTTGGCCCGCACGGTTTTGTTCTTCCAGACTCACCCAAAACTGGAAA
>JANQAP020000177.1:3219458-3237305 GCA_026874005.2 Erythroxylum coriaceum
CAAAATATCATCAATAAACACAATCACAAAGTGATCTAAATAAGGTTGAAATACCTTATTCATCAAGGCCATAAAAGATGCTGGGGCATTATTCAATCCAAACGGCATCACTAAAAACTTGAAATGCCCATATCATGTTCTAAATGCACTCTTTGGTATATCAACCTTAGCTATTTTCAACTAATAATATCCCGATCTCAAGTCTAACTTTGTGAACACTTGAGCTCCCTGTAACTGATCAAGCAAATCATCAATCCTCAGCAATGGGTACTTATTTTTAACTATTACCCGATTCAACTGCCGATAATCAATACACAACCTCAGACTTCCATCTTTCTTCTTTACAAACAATACTGGAGCTCCCTAAGTTGATACACTAAGTCTAATAAAACCCTTATCTAACAACTCTTGTAACTGGGTCTTTAGTTCCTTCAATTCCATGGGTGCCATCTTATATGGAGGAACTGATATAGGAGCAGTACCTGGAACAAGATCAATAGTAAACTCCATCTCCCTTTCTAAGGGTAAACCCAGTAATTCAGTAAGAAACACATCCAAGAAATCCTTAACAACAGGAATATCCTGAATGGTTAGTTCATTCTGGGTATCAACTACGTGGGCCAGATAAGCCTCACATCCACCTCGGATCAATCTCAAAGCACTCATGAATGAAATTAGTGGGGCTGGCACTGCCTGACTAACTCCTCTAAATACCACTCTCGACTGATTAGGAGATTTAAGAACTACCTCCTTAGTATAACAGTTCATCACCGCCCTATGAGCAGTGAGCCAATTCATGCCTAAGATGAGGTCTATCTCTCTTAACTGTAATACAATCAAATCAACTTCTAACTCTGCCTGATCAATCCGAACTATGCATCTTTTACATACCTCACCAATCACTGTCGTGCTACCCACTGAAGTACTGACCTCTAATCTACATTTCAATATCTTTCTCTCACAATACAGTCTAGATGCTAAATGTGATATGATTAATGAATGTGTAGATCCTAGATCTACCAATGCAAATACTTCAAAATTAAAAACATTCAACACACCTGTTACCACATCTGGGTAGGTCTGTGCCTCCTGTCTGGTAATGGCATAAACCTTGGCCTGAGACTGTGACTGGTTACTTCGCACCTCAGTCCTGACACTAGGCCCTACTGACTGAATTCTACCTTTACCTCTGCCTCTCTGTACAGATCTGACAACTCTACTCTGCTGTACAGTTGTCTCTGTCACTATTCCTCCTCTCATTTTGGACTGTGGTCCCAAAGTCTCAGGATAATCTCTGATCTGATGCTCTACAGAACCACAACGAAAACAAGCTCCCGATAACCTCTAACACTCATCACCATGCTTCTTACCACAGTGTTCACAATTAGGCATCTATTATGACTGCCTTCTTGAAACTGATCCTCTACCTCTACCAGTTTGAGCAAATCTACCTCTTGGTCAAAACCCAGATTGTCTCGATCTAACCTGGAATCGAGACAATCTGTTCTGACATTTACTGAAGCTTCTGCCAGAATCAACCTAAGATTTAACCTGCCTCTTCCCTCTAGACTCCTGTCTATACTCTCCTTAACCATCTTTTAACAACTGCTCAATTCTGATCGAAGTCGCTCGTAGTTCTGTAGAACTACCCAAATTAGAAATGGCTAGCCTAGATCTGATTTCCATGTTTAACCCATCCTCAAATCTCCTACACTTATCCTCCACTGTTGGGATTAATGCAGTTGTAGACCCCATTAATCCATTGAATCTTATCTCATACTCTACCACTGTGAGCCTGTCTTGCTTCAGATCTAGAAATTCTTTCATCTTTCTGTCCAGATAAATCTTAGGCATATAATTCTCTCGAAACACCCTCAAAAAATCTTCCCAAGTCAAACTACAAAGTTTGGTGATACTGCCTGGAATAGTCTTCCATCACTGGTATACTGGACCTTGTAAAAGTGAGGCCGTATAATCAAATCTCTCATTTGCCTCACAGTCCATCTGATCGAACATTCTTTCAATTCTCTCTAACTAACCTTCTACCTCAGTAGGGTTTATACTTCCATAGAAGTCCACAACCTCCTGCTTTCTCAACTTATCTTATCTTCTTTCTTACCTCTCTGAAATTCTCAGAGGCATTTGAGCAAACTCAGGTACAGGAGACTCCCTATTGGCTCCTACAAACTCTCTGTCAATTGACTCTCTAACTTGATCTCCTATAACAGATGACCTATAACAAAATAGTTGTGATTACTATCCAAATCTCTCACTTAATATCATGTATAAATGTCCTTATATGTCCCTATAGATGTCAAACCATGCTCTAAAACCAAAATTGTAACATCTCACTACCATAAAGTATATACTCGAACATCCAAAAGACATTCAAGTACATATCCTATGACAATGGAATGTTAGAGCAATCTCATACACTTATATGGCATCAAATAAAATAACACAATGCTTAAAACTTAACTCCTCATTTCATTATCAACAAAATATACATTGCAATAGTACTTCCTTTTAAACACATATGTACATTATCAAAATGTGTGAAAGTTTACAACCCTTTTCTACATGACATAAGTAAACTACATAAAAACAACTACAACTCCTTAGATGCCAGCTGACAGACCTTTGAGCCATATCTTAATCCGTTCTTCAAGAGAATCTTAGAAATCTAGGTCTCCTTTCTTGTACCTGAAAAGTTATGTTGTAATTTTTTATGAATTTTGCTAACTCAGTGAGTGAACCATCATTGATAATCCCATTCAAAACAAGTACACAAATATCACACATCCAACCAATTTCACGACATTGTCCATCTCAATAAGGCATAATGTATTATATACATTTCATATACATTCTTTCATAACAGATATTACCTAATCAATCATATTGTCAACAATGGCATATCACCTTATCATCAAAATATCATAATTAGATTCATAATCATATAAGTCATAATCATAAATATATAAATGCAGATACATATGAGACTCCAGATTTGTTATTATTTGTTGTGACCAAGCACCTTTCAGATATAGATATAGATACAGACACTAGCCCTTTGGGCTCAGTAAGATACAGAAATCACAGAGCAAAGCTCTACGTGTAGAATTCTGAGCTTAAAGCTCTTTCAGACTGGCTACTTTTGATCACAACGCCTTTATCTGAACATGCATTTTATCAAATGCATCAAATAATAGAATAGGCCATCAAAAACATTTACTTATGATGCACAGACAGAATCTCATATTCATCGGACCTCAGTTCGACATTCATCTTTCGTTGAGTATTCAGAAATCAGTCAGAACTCATATGCAAACATAATACTTCCAATACATTCCCAAATATCAAACTCCTCAGACTATTAATGTCCGAAATCATCATAATCAAGTCATTATCAGTTCAATAAATGGGAATTAAATAGAAATAAAATCAATCCTAGTGAAATCATCTAGGTTGACTCACAGTACGCTCCAATTTATGTTATTGCCTGGATAGTACGGCAATGTCTGAATGGCGTCCGACTTGATCGTCTAAAATCATACAATTAACACATAATTCACGTTATGAAATTGATCAATCAAATACATATTTATTTGTGCACATATACACATATGTCATGTTCAATGCATGCTCAATTGACTTTTCTCAGGTATGTAACCTTATTCAAATTTTTTAACCATTCAACATCATACTTTGTATACTACCATTTTACAATCAGGTTTGTACCTTTAAATTAGCTTGATTTACTCCAAATTTATCAATCATACTTTAACTTATCCTTGAAAATTTCCACAATCCAAAAGCTTATAATACACACACAATTGGTACTTTACATCAGAAATTTTAGCAAGTTAAATCTATACATTCACCAAAATTTTCCAGCAACATATACTCATACATTCACCTAATTCTCATTCATAAATACCCTATGTTCTTCAATACTCATTCATCCATACCTTATACACATTATTCATGTCCTAAAGATCATGTTTGCATTAAAAGAACTCATTTATTTCGTTTAACAAATCAGAATTTTTCCAGATTTGAACTCAACCACATCAAAACAGTCCCTTCTTTAAGTTATGACTTCAATTAACTACATAAACTTATCAAGATATCATCTGGCCAAACTATTTCACAAAAGCATTAATAAGACATCAATAATCATTTTTCATGTTTTATACTTTGACTAATTCGAGATCTATAGTCCCCAAAAATCAGGAAATAATATAAGGTTCCTGCACAGGGGTCTGTCACAGGCAGTATTAGGAAAACAAGCATAACTCAAGCTCTAGTTACTATTTTATCAAGCCACTTTCACAAAGGACAAGCTAAGATCTATATATACAACTGTCATTATTTGAGTTCCTTCAAATTCATGCCCTAAATATATGTAAAATAGTTCGAAAGAGGAAGATGAAATTGAAACCAAAATTTCGACCTACAGCTCTAATTTTTCAGATTCAAGAACACTTCAATAACACCTATCTTTACCATGAATCCACCTTCATTGATACGTCAAATATCAACCTAAATCATCCATTTAACATTCTATATCCTACTGGTTTCATACATGCAAAAATAGAATAGAAAAATACCCAAGTTTATGCAGAAATTTCTAGCACAATCAATCATTAACATCATTTACAATTCATCCTCATTCATCATCATCAATTCTCCATTATAACATACAAAAAACACTAATCTTTTACTTACTTGTTTAGTTCTAATTCCAGCTCAAAAGTCACTCTAAAACAGTACTCCAAACATGCAGAATCATCATACATTCAAGGTCGAACTTGGATGGACTTCGGCTAGGTTCAATGAACAACAACAATCTAATGTTTTACTTAATTTTGTGAAGGTAAAATATGGATTATTTGTGTAGCCATTGGACATGATCGTAAACAAACATAGGCAGGTGAAAGAAAGAGTGTTTCGGTGGTGTGTGAGAGGAAGGAAGAAGAGAAATGAGCATAGCTGGAGTTGCTCCTGCTGAAACTTACACCTAAGGTGTTAGGTGTCATCCAATTAATTTTCCATATGTCTAAAGGCATGTCCTCCATTTATCACGTAAATATGCTGCCATATGTCACCAATAAAGTTAGGTCATATGTCATGTAATCACAGCTACCAATTGTCATCAACTTAATAGTCCATTTGTCACACAATGATCAATGCCAAATGTCACTCAATTATAGGCTTAATCATCCTAATTTCCATGTATCAATTTTTCTTACCACTTGGCATTTTTCCTAGACCAAATGTACATTTAATTCATCAATTTCCCAATTCATAACATTGAATTCCAATTTACTAATTGAAATCCAAACATACTAAAATTCAAGACATACCAAATCACAATTCGAATCATGTTCACTTAACATTTTTCATACCCTGGGACATGTCAAATGAGTGGATAGGCTTATTTGTAATGTGTACAAATATCAATTCGTGTATGAATGCTAATGTTATGCATGTATATGCAATGCTTAATATAGGGTTGAACCTTAAGCATATACTGAAAAATAGGATATTACACTAAACAGTACATTTGCTTCCAAAAGCTCAAGTCTATTAAAAAGGAATTGAAGACCCTTAACTTAAAAAGAGGTCAGAATATCTCTAAGGAGATAGAAATAGCTAGAGATAAACTTTCAGTCATTTAGAAATCATTGGCAGATAATCCCATAGATGGTACTCTAGTTACAGCTGAAAAGGAAGCCATTAAGAACTACTTGCAATTGGTAGATAATCAATGTTCTTTATTGAAGCAAAGAGCCAGAGTTAATTGATTAAAGGATGGGGACAGATGCACTAAGTTCTTTTTTAATTCAGTATTAGCTCGAAAGAATGAAAATAGAATAACTTCCATTAAAACTAAAGCTGGTAAGGTTATGTTTGGACAAGATGAAATTGCTAAGGAATCAATGAATTTTTACAAAAACCTCCTAGGTTCAGACGTTTCCCCGCCAAGATTTGGAGCTGATCTTAGGCAGTTTGTTTCAGCAAGAATTCCTGAACATGAGGCTTCTTTATTAATTAGACCAGTTTCAGGTCAGGAAATAAAGAAGGTCATTTTTAATATGAATGGCTCTAAAGGCACCGGGACCTAATGGTTTGAATGGGGTCTTCTACCGAAAAATCTGGAGTAGTGTAGGGGGTTAGTTAAGGAGGTTGTGCATGAGTTTTTCCTAAAAGGTGTACTACTTAAGGAGATTAACAAGAAATTCCTCTGTTTGGTCCCTAAAAACTCCAACCTGACCTCTTGGAGCGAATTCAAACCTATTTCTTGTACTAATTTTCTCTATAAGATCATTGTCAAGATTTTGGCAAATAAGCTGAAGGAGGTTTTACACTTACTTATTAGCGAGAATCAAGGAACTTTTATGACCAGCAGGAATATTAAGGATAATATTCTTCTAATGCAGGAGTTTTTGAAAGAGTATAATCGCAGCAAAAGCCCTCAAAACTGTACTATTAAAGTGGGCTTACAGAAAGCTTTTGATAGTGTGAACTAAAGTTTTCTACTAAAAACTATGAAGGTCATGAAATTCCCCCATAATTTCGTAAGGTGGATTCAAGAATGCATTACTACTACTTCCTACGAAATATTGATAAATGGGAGCCCCACGGAGATGTTTAAAGGCAAACAAGGACTTAGACAAGGGGATCCTCTGTCCCCTTATCTATTCCTGATTTGCATGGAAGTTCTTACTCAAATGTTGAAGCATAACACTTCAAAGGACTCCAGATTCAGATACCATTCCAAATGTAAGAAACTTATTCTAACAAGCTTATGTTTTGCAGATGATCTTATTCTTCTAAGCAAGGCTAATGTTCACTCAGTCTCTCTTCTGATAAGTACTCTCAATTCTTTTAAGGAGATGTCAGGTCTGAGTATCAATCTCCATAAAAGTTATTTCATGCTCTCCAAAAGTGCTTCTCACCTTTCTAATGCCTTATCTCTAGCTACGGGTATGGAAATCAAAGATCCTCCTCTTATATATTTGGAAATTCCTATTTTATCCAGGAGGATAAGGTTTTGTGAATGTATCCCATTAATAGAAAAAATCCATAAAATATTGGGGTCTTGGACTAATATAGCCCTATCCTATGGAGGGAAACTTCAACTTTTGAAGTTGGTAATTATGTTAATGCAAACTTACTGTTGTTTCTACCTATTTCTCTTCAAAGGGCTTATTAAAATAATTGAAAAGCTAATGAATCGGTTTCTAATGGGGGGAAGGAAATGGTAAGAAAGGAATAGCAAAAGTTAGTTAGAAGACTATCTGTCAACTGAGAGAAGAAGGAGGATTAGGATTGGAGTTAATCAACAAGAAAAAAAATTACTTATGACCAAGAGGATTTGGAGAATCCTAAGTGAAAAAAAAATCAATGTGGATCAAATGGATTCACATCCATATATTAAAAGGTGAGAGTTTTTGGGCTCTAAGAATCAAAGACAGTTATTCTTGGTTCTTTAACCAAATTATTAGAATGAGGGAAGAAGTTTAACAGTACATTACTTATCAAATAGGGACAAGGAAAGAATTTCCTTATGGTATGACAACTAGACAGGGCAAGGAGCGTTAATTTATAATCCGTTGGCAAGAACTCTATTGGAGAGGTTCCCTAAGAAAACTAAGCTCTATGAAATAATTAGAAATGAAATTTGGATGTTATCATCAGGTGAAATTAGACTCTTGCACATTCCGCAATTTAGAAGCCTCGAAGAGAGATATTTATTTATGGAATGGGATTCCAGTTTCAAAATCGCATTCCATAAATAACTATAAGGGAAGTCAAAAAGTTGAGGGATGGGACAGCTAATAGAGTAGGATGGTATCACCTGATTTGGAACAAGGTTCTTAGACCTAATGCTAGTTTTCTTCTCTAGCTAGCTATGTTGAACAGACTCAGCACTTTGGATAGGTTGAAATTCCTATCCTCCTCCAAGATATGTATTCTTTGCAACCTAGAGGATGAAACTAAAGAACATCTCTTCTTCGAGTGTGTTTTCTCTAAAGAGATTTGGGCTAAAATCTCTAGACTATATGCCCTCAGGTTTAATTATTGCAAACTCTCTGACATCCTACTGGAGTTATCTCATCTGCATATTTCTAAAATTGATAAGGATATTATAATGGTCTCGGTTGCTACATGTACTCGAGCAGTTTGGAATGAGAGGAATAACAGAAGGTTTAAAGAGAAATCTAATTCTCTATTCTCCCTTATAGAATTCACTATTGCTAGCATAAGGGAACAATTGATTACTAATAAATTGAACCTGCACTGTAGCAGAGGAATGGCTCTCATATGGAGAATATAGTCCTCACTGTCTATTCCTAATTCATGTTACTCAAAAAAAGTTTCATACATCCTGGGTTCAGTTCAGAACAATTCAGAAAAGAAGTGCTCTCTCATGCAAAGAAATTCCTGGATTCTAGCCTATTATTTATTCACCTACTTACGAATAACTAGTGAAGTATAGGTGGATCTGATCTCACCTATTGGAAAGGAAAGGTCTTTCTCAGGTATGCTTCTTCCTTGGTCGCGTCATGCTTAAAGGAACACCGCTGTCCCACCAGATCCCTATTATCAACATATAGTTTGTTATTTGTGGAGATTCATATATATAAAGGATGGAATCATACTGAGTTGAGAAGCTTACCTAAGTTGAGATCACCCCCTTTGATTCATCACCGCAGAGCAGAATCCCCAGACCTCCAAAAGAAAGCAATGTCTGAAGAGTTGGGAAACAACATCGTTATGCCCTAATCGCTAAAAGTCATCGCGATTCTAAAGCTGACTATGTTACCTCAGTTGAGATCTTCTTAGTGCAAGAAAAGATTAGAAGAAGCACCGTGGAAACACATCGCTAGCCTCACTGTCAGAGCATTGCCTTCACCCTCTCAAATCGAGAAGCTTCTGAAGATTCAAGAAAGTTGCATTTCGTTATACCCTAAATGTTAAACGACGTTGATCATTAATCATTGTTTTGAACGTCACCGTTTTGCCTTAACCTAGATATATCAATGTTTTAAGTGAGTCTATCTCACGTGGAAGAGTCCCTCTCTTTTTGTAAGCTTCTCTAATTTTTTAATGAATTTTTAAATTCTCAACAACCCCTAACTTCAATTCAAAACTTCAAAGGAAAATTTATAACAATAACTGAATGATCAATTACATTGAATCGGGTTTGTCCTATCCCAAGTTAACTGAAAAACTATTATGGAATAATTGGTTGGTTAATAATTTACTAACGACATTTTGTAGTCCAACCAATCAATATAGTTCAGGTTCAGAAATCATGGTCACGTACTGAAAATACTCGTTATAATAATATATGGAGGGAGAATTTAATTTAGATGTCAAATTTGGTTACGACATAGTCATGTATGTACACTTGGGGTGAAGCAACCAAGTACTTCATCTTGGAACAGCAACAGCCAATTCACTTGCTATTAATCTTAGGATTTAGGGATTTAAAAGCCCTTATAATGAACTAGTCGAATTTGAGCATATTTAAACTTGGTTTATCTTAAACTTTATTTATAGTGTACATTAAGAGTTTAAGTTTGAGAAAACCTAGGTATACAAGACGATGCTACTGGACCAACTCTAACGTAACCCTAATCATGATACAGCAGAAGAGCTCTGCAAAACCGATATCTTCTTGAATTGTAAATGCCGCTTTCTCAACCAGTTCACCATATATTAGGAAAGTTTTTTATTAGCAAGACCAGTCCTGATCACTTAAAGTTAAACCTGCAAAAGGACAAAGAATTCAGGCAGGCTCTAAATAATTGCATGAAAAAGGCTAAAGAGTTCAGACATTTTTTAACCCTGTGCAACTACATAAACCCTATATGATTCTTTCATGGTTTCATAATTAACTCAAAACTCTGCAAGTCTCATTTAAAGCATTTGCCAAACAAAAACACTACCACCCACAAAAATTCAAGTCTTTGAGAGATTTATGGCTATGAGGAACCAGTGAAGATAGAAAATTGATAAGAAAAAGACTGGCACACTATAGAAGTACAATTACTTTTTGTTTAGACAAACTTTTGCCCTGTTGTATAACATTAAGCAATTAAACAATACACATGATAACTGCATTACAAGAGTATACATAGTTACATTAACAAGATTACTTATCACCTCTCCTCCATAATTTAGCATATAATAAGAGGGGGTAACCTTTAAAGAAAGGACAAGAAATTCTCTGATCTCAGTAATGTCTATTGATGTACCGAGAGAAAAAGTCATCTGTGGGTCTAAATCTTGTTACTTCAGATATCATATCAGGCATGAAGAACTGCAACCTTCTGGGACAATTCACTAACAGTCTCATCACCAACCTCTGGAATCGTATCCTCCTACCAAGATAAAAACAACGATATAACGAATGAAAGAATATGAATTTATCCATCATCTGAAGCCAACAGCATGAAAAAATTAAGGTTGTTGAGAATAGTTGAGTCATATCTTTTATAATTACAAGAATGGAACTGATAAAATCAGAAATTTCCCACAGACTTCCACCAACGCTCACAAATTTCAGAACCTTACCATTTTATCTTTTTTATTTCTTTATTAGCAACAGTTACACAATCATCTTAATCGAATAACAGATATTTGCAACAAATATGGGTTACCTCTGTATCTCTTCTAGGTTGCACACCCACACACTTGGAAGCACTAATGCTAGCACTCTTCAGTAGGCTTCTATTACTGTAGTTTGGCTTGTTATGCCCATTTTGTTCTGAACCTTGGTGCGATCCTGGAGGACTCTCCAGTGTTGTCGCCACAGAAGCTGCACTTCGTCTCTCCACTTCATTGTTTTCCCCTGCTGTCTCGTCTTTAGGAACAGGAACACGCTCTCTGACGAGGAGGAAAAAAAACAAAAAGAGAAGAAGAAGAAGAAGAAGAAGAAAAAATGAAGCTTGTAGGTTGCAAGTTGGAATATCAACTTAATCAAATAAAAGTAGAACAATAACAATTGCAATATCAGACTTGTAGCCAAACTAATGCACATACGCAACTGTAGAAGCAAGGACAAGGGCGCAGAAGCACTAAGGTTTGTTTACGTTGTTGAGTCTGAAAAATATAAGGTCTTTCCCCACAGTTTGAGCAGAAAATTTACTATATAAATAGAGAAAGAGTAGGCTTTGGAAGAAACTTGGAATTGCGTTGGAATTGACATACCTAGGCAAGGAAGCATGTTGCCTTTGGAGTGGAGTGCTTCTTTCACCTTTACCATAATGCTCCTCAAGATGTGCAAATTGTCTTTTGAAACGATCAACTCCACTATAGTGTAAATGTATAAAAATAATTAATTCGGGTTACTTCTGCGTATATATGCCAACTAGATCATGCTTTCCCGAACAACAAGATGCCCATTATAAAACTAATGCAAGAAGTTTAAAGAAACTTTATTTTACTACAAACATGAAGCTTTGGACCTATAAGAGGAAAATGATCTAAATACCTGCCAGTAATAATAACATCTTATAAGCAACAGTATTTCCCCCGTCAAGTATCCATACTGCCTAAAATTGTTGCACAGTTATCTAGTGGATATCAATTATCTAACAACCATTTTTCAATTTTAACAAAAACTTTCATGCTTGAATCAAGCTAGGCAACCGTTCGATGTAAATAATCTAAGTTTGGAAGATCTCAAATGCAAACAATTGTGGTAAAGCATCATAACTTTGGACTAAGTAGCTCATAAAGCAAGTAGTTCTTCTGTGACCAATTTAGCAATATTTGATATACAAGTGCAAATTGGATTCTAAAACTTGGCATATGAACAATCACTAATAGAGGTTCTGATATGTTAAATCAATAATGACTGCTCTACCTCGGGTACAAAAAGCTAGTCTGCTCTCCACCTTGAAGGTACTCTTGGAGCATTTGAGGGTGATACTCTAATATCTGATTACACAAAGCAAAATGTATAAGATTCACTGATAAAAGAAGGATGCAATAAATGAAACTTGCAGACAGAAATCACATAGCTATACCTCTCGGTAGATCAATTCTCTAACATCATCTTTTGCCAACTTCCTCCTTTCAAATTCAAACTCCAGTTTTGAAATCGGTTGAGTGGATGGTTCTCGGTCAACATTCGACAAACCATGAAAGTAAGGATCAGCTAGCGCCTAGCATTAAAGTGTTGAAACGTGATCAACAGACAAATATTATGGAAAGTTTTCGAGGATTGAATTATGATTCAAATATTGATATTGTAATCATCTAGCACATTGGATCTTTGTTACCTCTTCAGCTGTAGGGCGATCCTTAGGATCGAATGCAAGTAGGCGTTCCAATAAGTGAAGAGCCAATGGATCTGCATTTGGGAACTTCTGTGAGAATGGAACTGGTTGTTTCTTCCGCATGCTACCTAGGTACCTCCTCGCCTTTTCATTCCGGATCTGAACATGTCATGTTGTTTTAAATATGAGATGTGAATAAACAAGCTGGTAGGTTTGTGAGAAAGAGGAATAAGGTGCAGAAGGACAAAGAAGTAATCAAAGTAAGTGTATAATGTTGATAAGTTGGTGATATATGAAATGTAAATATGTTATTAGCAGCAATAGGACCATTTAGGCAACCTGGTGATACTCAAACCAGTTTGCCTATAGATTCTACAAAAGCAGTTACCACAATTAGGTACTGACCCTTGATATGGATTCAGGGGGAGGAGTGCCAAGCAAATCAGTCATGAGATCCAATTGGTGCACCACATTTTTTCCAGGAAACAGTGGTCTTCCAGAAAGCATTTCAGCAAATATGCATCCTATGCTCCAAATATCAATGGCAGGAGTGTACTGAGAAAAGATAACAGAATGTTGTAATTATTCACCTTGAATCAACGTCACTAGAAATGGTAAAAAGAGAATTTATAATAAGAAGATAATGAACAAGGGATCCTGTAGTTGAGGAGCTGTGTATATATGTCAGTAATTAGAGCAGTGATTAATGCCAACCATGACAAGGGAATTTAATAACAAGAGAATAATGAAAGAACCACCAAATAATTAACGCAATGAGATACTCCAACTGCACATTATTATCAGATTTTGGGAAGCAACAGAAGTTATGCACACTCCAAGTAATTTAAGCAACTGGAACTAGAACAGGAAAAAGAATAATTTAACTAAGAAGCTAAGATATAAAATAGTAGAAGCAGCTTACTTTGGAGAAGAAAGAACCACAGAGTTCAGGAGCTCGGTACCATCTAGTTGCCACATAGTCCTTCATATAAACAAATAAATAATTAAAATTGAGTAAGATGTGGCTTTTTTGGAGGATTGCTTAGTGAAACGTACTGAAAGATCGCCCACTAACTCAAAATAATAAATAAATGAACAAGGAACTGAGCAACTGGAATTAGGAATCAAGGTAATTTCATGACTTGCATGACAGAGAAACATACGGTCCAAAATATAGCTGATGGTGCATCATTAAAAGATACTCGAGCAAGACCAAAATCACAAATCTTCAGTTTGCAGTCAGCATTTGCAAGGATGTTTTTTGGCTTTAGATCTCTATGGAACACGTTTGCTGCAAAAGGTCCAGATATTTATTCAAACAATCACTCAAACCATAAATGCAAAAACAAAAGACAAAATGTCAAACCTGAATGAGTATATTTAAGGCCACGAAGGAGCTGGTAGAGGAAAAATTGGTGATGTTCAGGAGTGAGGTCATCATTTGCCTTAATTACTTGATGAAGGTCAGATTCCATCAGCTCAAAAACTACATAAATGTCTCTGAATTCTCTTCGTGAAGGAGGAAGCATGATATGTTTTATTTCTACAATGTCAGGGTGACGAAGCAATCGAAGAAGCTTAATTTCCCTAAGAATACGAGTGGCATCAGAAACATGCTCAAATACTTCGTTAATCTTTTTTATTGCAACCTTTTCTCCATTGTGTGTGTCTATGGCCGATGCAACAACACCATAACTCCCTTTACCAATTACTTCTTGTATTTGGTATCGACTTGCCTCTCCATATTCAGTAAAGAATTCTGCTTCTGCAGAGCCCTGTATAATGAATTGAAATGGCTAATCATCTGTTTAGACTGTAATTTCGATGATAAGAGAACCAGAGAAGACATTGGAAGATTAACATTAGGCATACGGCATCAACTTTTCATACCAGATCAACTAGGGGAAAATAATATCCTCGTAGGGTCTTTTAACAATATAGATAACCCGATCCAGTAATGTACCTAACATTTTAAAGTTGAATAAAAATTGCAACTTTTTCGGTTGAAAGGAATGGAGGTTTCTGTCACTCATATTTCTGGTACACGGCTCAGATTTTTCAGAAAACCAATTCGAATCCCAAACAATGTTTTCTTCAGAAACCATCAGCAAATAATATAATCATCATACAGAAGACACGTTATCATAGAGAAGCACAAAGAAAACATAGCTCCCGAGAACTCAAAAAATTCTTAAAAACGCATATTAGGAACCTGTTAAATGGAGAAAAACGTAGGCGCATACAAAAACAAGTAGCTTTAAACAATCAAAAATGGCAGAAAATAGGAAAATAGCAATCAATTACATTGCCATTCTCCAATTATGCAAACCATGACAATGTATATTTTAGATGCGATGAAAACCATTCTTTAAAGTCCAAAACTTTCGACGTGATGTTGGCACTTACACGCGTTAAAGTTCTTAAAAGAAACAGAAAATTATACGTGACATACCATCCTTAATACTGTTATTTTATTGTCTTTGTTATGCGCCACTTTCAGCCATGATCCCACCAGTCAGAACAATTAAGTAGTCAAAAGAAACCAATGATATAAAGATGAGTTCATTACTAATGACAATATCTGGATTGGTGAATGAACGAAATTGCCCACGTAATGGCCCAATGATCAATATAACGAGCAAGGAAGCACCAAAAGAACAAAGAAAACAAGCAAATATAAAAGAAACAGATACGAATGAAAAAAAAGAAAGCCAGAAACGGACAGATCTGTAAATCGAAAGGAAGATCGTTTCTTTACCTTCTTGTGATTATCCATGTTAGACCCAACAAAGAAGTTGAGGCGTTTAGGGACTCGGATTGGCTTTAAGCCGGAGATATCAAAATCCTCAATAAACGGAACCTGCTCTTCTTCCTCTTGAGTAGCAATTCCCGAAGATTGTGGGAGACCACTAGTAATATTCTTGTAACTTGCACTAAAATTATTGTCGTTGCTATAATTAAAATCGACGCCACTCACAACATCAACACCATTTTTAATAATAAATCTACTCCTATTAGAAGATGATGAAGAAGTAGTAGTAGTAGTAGCAGGATTATTGCGGCGTTGAAACCAGCGACGAACACCACCCACGAGAGTGCCACCCGCCATATAAACTATCTCTCCTCTCAACCACTCGATTCCAGCATTTCCCGCCTACAACTCCGCAGACCACGTCTGGTCTTTTCTTTTACCCCACTTCCAGTTGAACTATACCAACATAGAAATGTATGAATCAATTGAGTAAGGAAAAGTAAGTAATTATGAATGTATTGTTACTCCGAGAAACAAGAGGGGTTGTGTCCTTGGAATGTTGTTTAGACACAGGCATGTCCGATGGAGACAGAGAGAGCAGGAGGAGGAAATTTGACGCAAACACGACATGGACTCTTTCTGTCTGTGCTGCTTTTTATCCTTATTATCTTTATTGTTTCTTTTGTTTATTATGATATTAGTAGCCAGCCGCCAGCCTATTCTACTCTTTGTTTTTTAATTATTGCTTTGATTTTGACGTTCTGTAATTAAATCAATTTCAAAGTACAAAAAGCAAGCCTAATACGGAATACCAGTACCAGGCAGGCTCCGTCATTTTTTTCTTTACTTTTCAATCCATAATTATAACGCCTATCCACTTGTAAATTACCCCATCATAATTTGGGTAATTAAGTAAAAGTAATGTGGCATGGAGTTTAGTTTACGCCCTAGGAATTCCTTTTTTTTCGTAATTAAGAGATACACAAAGGGTATTTTTAAAAACTGACAAATTTTGGATCGTCAAGGGAAAATTGTTCATTGGCTCGCCAATTCCAACAAAATGAAGTATCATACTTGAATATACTTGTTTTATTATTAACCTGGGAGGAAAATATTCTATCAGAACTGGTTAACGTTAGCCCAACCTATTTCCACTAAAATCTTCCATTGATAATATATATAAAGACGTATCAGATTAATTACAATGTATTGTGTCCATTAATTAAAGCTGGCAACTAGTTCCATTAAGATTCTATTGTATGTTTCAATCTCTTATTTTAAATTGTTATTATTAGATGCGAAAAAACTATTAAAAGAGCCACGTGCTCACCAAAATGGAACGATGAAAATTCAGACCTGTCACTTTGCAATTTGAAGAAATGTATCCCGAGTCCTGACCAAGTCTTTAGGAATCCATTTCAAAGCTGAAATCATATTCTTAAGATAATTGTAAGACTTGGTCAGATGATATAACTGACATGTGTAGGCAAAACAATAAAAGATTAGGTAATAAAGGTATAAGAACCAACTATGTAAATTAAATGATGACATAAAAGGGAACAATAATGTACAAAACTACTCAATATATACCTTAGCTGGATATTTTTATGACTATTACATACCCAGATCTCATAATGAATTAAATTATATAATTGTTACTAAACTACTTCAACTAACACTACTTTCAACTTCTACCAACTCTACAACTTCAACATTCTCCCTCAAGTTGGAGCTTGGTGCCAATCGCACAAGCCCAACTTGAATAATAGATTGTGAAATGTGGTAGCATCCAAATATTTTGTAAAACATATGCTAATTGTTGTTTAGAGGAAACATGCTATGGATGTATAAAACTAGCTTTGTATTTGTCCCGGACAATATAAAAATCGGCTTTCAAATATTTTGTCTTTCATGAAAAACAAGATTAGTGGTAATATGTAAGGTGGTCTAACTATCACAATATAAAGGGATAGGAAGTATAGTAGGAACATGAAAATCATGTAAGATATAAGTAATCCATTGTAGTTCATAAATAGTTGCTCTCATGCTGTGATATTATGCTTCGACAGAAGACTTAGGTACTGTACTTTGTTTCTTTGTTTATCAAGAAATCAAATATAAACCAAGGAAAACGCAATAACATGTAAGAGAACGTCTTATAATTGAACAAGTAGTCCATTGCAATATGTTGTAACATGAAAAGAAGATGATCTAGGGATATAATAAACCCTTTCAAGGACATCCTTTGAGATAATTAAGAACATGTAAATCAACTTTCTAGTGAAAAACAATACGAGACTGAACGAATTGCCTTAGTTGTTACAGAATGTGTAATATCAAACTGAGTAAATCCCAAATATAACAAACATCCAACCAATCAACGAGAAAATAATGGGTGTGGAAGTAACAGTGTAACATCCCGTTACCTTTGGGAGGTTAGAATAATAAATATGAGTGATTAATGAAAGCTTAGAAATGCATTTTTTCATGCTCATGCATTATATGTTATGCTCATATTCATGAATATTGAATTTTTGCACATGAAAATAATTGTATATGCATTCATAGACATTCCGGGTATAATTGATTTATAATTGAATTGTGAATGTGATTTTGTGAAGAATTGTGATTTTTATATGTTGAAAAATTGATTTGGAGAGTGTATTTAGTGATTTAGAATTTTTGGCGATTTTTAGAAATTTTCAAAAAAATTTGAGTAAAATTTGGACTAGGAAAAATGTCAAGTGGCAAGACAATTGACAAATAGTAGTAGAATTAAGAATCAAATGGCAG
>JANQAP020000177.1:3243516-3271297 GCA_026874005.2 Erythroxylum coriaceum
AACTCCCACACTGCCGCTGGAAGCGAGGCGTCCGTAATTGATCCGATCAAGGAGCTTTACCCAGGGGGCTAGAGGATTATCAATAAGACAAATTTCCTATTTCTCCTCCTTTTGCGTGACTCGAACTCAAGACCTCCTGTAAAAGAGAGCCTTAAATAAGAAGCTAAAGCCATTAGGCCAACTCCTCGTTGTCCCATAATTGCTAGGTCTAGTGCGAAATAATGGGGTTCAAAGTACTTATTTTCGTTATCTCCGTACCATAAACACCCATCCATTTAAGAGTAATAAGAATAGATGATATGTTAACGAAACAATGACCCGCTGTCATTCTTTTTTACTTCTAACCTCTAGGCCATCAATTTGTCATTTGATTCCATTTTCCGTTTTTATTAATGATTTTCTTTTTTTATTAAAAACAAAAGGTATATTCAATATTTCAGTCATACTTTTATTATTAATAATGGTTAAATATTAAATATTTAGACAAATTAATTTTATGAATCAAATAAAAAACAAATAAGTAAAACATTTGTAAAAAATCTTAATTAAATAAAAATTAATTTGTCCGTATAATTTTAGTTATTAAAACAGAAATTATTATTTAGAATCAAATGGTTCATATTAAGTTTTTTTGATAAATAACCATTTAAAAATTTAAATTTATAATTTTAAGTTTTAAATATATTTAGGATGTTCGTAAACTAAATGTATAAGTTAAAATTAATTTTATTTGGTTCAAATTAATAATTGTGATCACGAAAATATATAAGATTAGGTTGAATACATGTGCTATAATCATTTTGGTAATTAGGAACGAAGACACGTGAATCCGGTGTGAAACTTTTATTTCTTAATTTTTTTTTGCTTTGTCATCTCTCAATTTTAGAATTTAAGATTAATTAATTTATTTAGACAATACATTATTTTGATTAATTCTGATTAGGATATTATTATGCACATTGCTTTATTTAATTTATTTCAATGATTTTATATCATAAAATAAGTTTATTATGATTTTTTAAATTTTATTCTTATAAGTAAAATCATGCATAATTATTTAAAAACAATAATTTATTGAATCATTAAAAGTAATTTCAATTATTTATTAAATAAATTTTTTTAGTAATGAATAATAATACAAAATATTTTAATTATTTATTTACAAAATCAATCACATAATAGTCAAACTAAGTAAAAAATTGTCACTATCATTCTTAATGTTTGATATCAAATACTGACATACATATACAACTATGAACTTCTATAATTCTATTTCTAATATTAGCATACGGAACTTGTACAGTCTATAATTTTATTCCAATTCTAATTCTCATTTTTTATTTTTATTCTTATTTTTTTATTCTGATTCTTTTATTACTAGTTAGCGAATGATAATTAAGAGATTACACATTCTTTTGGTTCACTTTCCTTGGATGTTATAAATTTAGTATTTGACCAATTTCTGCCTAATTTGTCCCCTCCCATCATTATCCACAGGAAATCAACAATAGTTTCATTTTGCAATATATAGAATCAGATATCCAAATTATTAGTCATACTATATGACCTTATTAAAATTAAAGAACATAAGCATAAAGTTCTTTTTTCTGTGTAATTGTAGTTCTTCTGTGCCGTTCTGTTAAGAACATGCTATTCTGAGGAAGATTCATTTGGCGACATCAGAGTCTAATCTATTCTATTGATTAATGATTACTTTTAAATGCACCGCACTCGTACATCGTAAAGGACCACTTTTATTGGGAAATTTAGTGGTGTACTATTGTGTGTTTCTTGAAAGCATCAAAAGTTGCTGAATGAAAACAAAAATAAAAAGAGAGGTCCAGGATTACAACTCTTGACGTGAGGAAAATCTCCCTAATTCTTCTAATTTTGCTTCATGAAAAATGCATCAAATTAATTAAAGCTTGACGTGCAGAGGGATCTAAATGTCCAGTTAAGTACTTCCCATACTGGAACATATCATGCGTGGCAACTGGCAAATAACTAAGTTTAGGAGCTGCGTTATTTAACATACTCGACATTCTAATTTTGTAAATTAACACCTTCATTATGTTCCGAACCACATAATTATGTATTTTAATTTATTATTAGGGGTTGTTACCATTGGAAGAAAAGGCCGATTCCTGATTCCGTGCAATATTACAAGAAAACAATTATATGTATAAATATTAAGGAAGAAGGTGGGATATATATAATATAATGTATTTATATTTAGAAATGGAAAAAGACAGCCTTATCCTCTCACTCACAGTCACAACTCACAACCTTCACCTCCTACTGCTCTCCTACTAACATCTCTCCTTTATACCTTCCCCACTCCTTCTCTTTCTAGAAGTAGAACTCAATTAATTTAAAGCCCTCTTATTTTCTCTCTCTAAGAAAAACACACCATACACATAATAAATCATCTTCTCTTTATCACTCACCATCATCATGGACCCACCACTCGCTCCTCCTCCTCCTACCGTCTTACAACCCACCGTCGCCGCCACCTTCACCGCCGTCGATCCGGTTGTTCCTTCTCCCGCCGATGTTCCTCCCAACCACGCCCCTAACGCAGCCGCTTCCGCGGTCTCCCACTCCTTTGCTACCCATCCTCCTTATGCTGAGGTAACCTACTCTCTCGTGTTTTTATAGAAGGAAGAAGTTATTATGTTTGCTGATAAGGGTTCTGTTTGTGTGGATCTGAAGATGATATATGCAGCCATAACAGCGTTGAAGGAACGCGACGGGTCAAGCAAAAGAGCCATAGAAAAGTACATCGAGAAAGCTTACACCTCCCTCCCTCCCACTCACTCCAGCTTGCTAGCCCACCACTTGAAGCTCTTAAAAAATAGTGGTCAACTAGTCATGGTCAAGAAATCCTACAAGCTTCCTGGATCTGATTCCACTACTGCCGTTGCCGCTCAAACGCCACTTCATCAGCCGTCCCAGGGGCAGAAACGCGGCCGGGGCAGACCATCCAAGCCGAAACCGGAGTCTGATGCGCAGCAACCCGCCCCCCTACAACCACAACCATTTTCGGTTGCTTTTCCTCAGCAACAACAGCAGTCCAGTTTGTTCCCTCAAATGGTCCAAAATGCTGCCACTGCTCAGATTTTTGCGCCCACTACGAGTGTGAATGCTAACACGCAGCCTGTGTTAGTTGCACTTGGGCTGGCTGATGAGCCCAACGTGGCTAAACGAGGTCCTGGTCGTCCCAAGAAATCCTCTTTTGTGACCGAAAGTGGTCAAGTGGTGATGGTCAAGAGGGGTAGAGGTAGGCCGCCCAAGAAAACTCCCGGGAGACCCAGGAAGCCCAAATCCGTCATGGGTGCTTCGACTCCTCGAGGTCGCGGTCGTCCTCCCAAAGCTCAAACCCGTCCAGTGGTTGTCAACAACGCCCCCGACGGCACTTTGATCGGTGTGTCCAGACCTAGAGGCCGTCCCAGGAAGGGTGTGCTCCCAGCTCCCGGCGTCGCGACGTTGCTCATACCGGCGAAGAGAGCAGGACGGCCCCCGAAGTTTGGTGGCATCGCCAAGCCTAGGAAGAGCACTGGAAGGCCCGTAGGTCGCCCTAAGAAGGTAATTTACTAAATGCCTTTGCTTTGTCAATTTAAAATCACAGTCAGCATGTTTGATAAACCCCCCAAGTCTTATGGGTTGTTGTCTTCTGCTTTATGTTGGACTAATGTGGTCTTGTGGATTTAGCCCTCATAATAAGTGTTTTTGTGTATGTGTGTGTGGGAACTAGAATTCTAACGTGTCATGGACAATCACTGAACTGTCACAAACTCAAGCAGAAGAAGCCATTGCAGATCTGAAGAGGAAACTTGATTTTTTTGTAAGTGTTTATTCGTCTGAAAGTACAAGTCTTGATAAAGTAAAAACAGTGTTGAAGAAGAGGGTTGTATTTATTGGCAGCAATCAAGAGTGAGGCAGGCCGTGGGACTACTAAAGCCACAGTTAAGTAGTGAGACGGGAATCAGTGTGATGACTGCAATCCAAGAATTAGAAGGGCTTGCGGCGATGGACTTCAACGCCCCTTTGCGGGAGGATCCGCTACCGCCGGTGGTCCAAAGTTGAGTGAAAAGCAAAAAACAAAAAGTGAAGGTAAGGTGATCTTGGTCTAGAGAACTTGTGTTGTTGTGATATTATTTATTTGTAAGAAGGAAAGATACTCATCTAACCAAGATAAGGTAGCAAGAGCTTGAGAAGAAGAATGTTTATAAAGTAAACAATTAGGGAGCGACTAATTTGTTGAAGTGATGGCGAGGAGAAGTTATCAGTAGTTTTTTTTTTTTTTTTCAAAACTCGCTGCACATTAAATTCAAATCTCCTTTTTCAATTCAATAATCTGCATGTTTATGTGACAGTTGTTAGTCTGTGTAAATGGAATTTAGTTATATTTCCTTCTTTTTTCCACCAGTTTAAGTGTAAGAGAGGTAAGTTGAGCACTATAATATAATATAGGACCAATACTAACTCTTCTACTCATACACACTCCATTTTCATACTCCATGTCAACAGCATTACAGCAATACCAAGCTTCTATGCGTTAACGTAGTACGTTGTTGACTTGTTGGTATGGTATATTAATGAACTTTTTCAGTTCTCTCATGAAGTACTTATTTGATTTTGAGTAAAGATATGTTGTCTATTCTCAATGGATTGTTCACTTTTATGATATTTATTTAATAAAAAGCATTCCTTATAAAATATATAATGTATTCACATATGTTTATTATTTTTAAATTGTTAATATACTAAAATTGCTTATTGATAAAATGGCAAGATTATCATATGTATTATATATTTTTGTTTTAGGAAAAAGTAGCTGTTTTTCTAAATTTAAAATATAAAAATACTTAAATAAATGTATAGGTAAAAACCAAGTTCACAAAAGTATAAAAAATTTCTACATAAAAAAAATTTATGTTTCTATAAAAATATTAATTATAATAATTGTATAAACAATGTTGAAAACTCTGAAATATCTTATGTATTATATGTTAATATTATTTGGTTTATATTAATTAAAAATAAATTCAATTTCATTAAATATATCATAAACTATATGAGAATATTTACATAATCAATATAAGATTCGGTGATCTTAAAATATATTATATTGTTTATAACAATTGGACATGCCTAAATCTTCATAATTAAATCTTTCTTTGTCCTTTGGTATAATAGTCTTTCACAATGTTTTGGTAAGTCTTATCATCTTATGGTTTAAAATTAAAATATTTCCTGTAATGATTTAAAGTTGAGATTTATTTTTCACTAAAACTGTCTTTAATTTAAGTATTTTTAGTTATGAGAAAAATGAGTGTCAACTGTTAAGAATAGATGAATAATGTTGGGGTCTTATAAAATTCATGATAAATTATCATAACTCTATTCATTTTACATTAAATATCAAAAATTTCAATTTATTACAATTATAACTAAAAAATAATATTTCTTTTAGTGTCTCTGAAGTGAAGATAGGCCATATAACTTGTCAGTCACGTTAATATGCACTGGAAAATTTTATATTTATATTAGAAAGAATAAATAAAAATTAATTGACTAATATTCTATAAATGTTGAAAACGAACTCTAAAATTTTATGTATTATTTGATACTAATGGATTCATCTTATGTGATAATTCACGTTAGAAAGATTAGTTGTAAGAATTAATAATAGAATGTATTCGCTAAAAATTGAAAATTTTAATTAATATTAATATTTTAAAATTTTAAGCAAATTTTGACTATAGCGCACTATTTTTTAAAAAATTACAAATTTTCTTGCATCTAAATTTTAATTGTTATATATAACTTTAAAAGACAAATAATGAAATATGGTCGATTGGTAAAATTGATAGGGAAAGGTAAAAGGATTTTGATTTTTGAGGCATATAGATCTAAAAAATTTGTAATAGAAGAAAACAATAAATGAATGACGTTCTTTTTAAAAATAAATAAATAAATGAAGTTTAATATAGGAGAAGAAAAAGAGAGAGGAGTTTTAAGGGCGTCCAAGCACCACCAAAATTTTTATCTTGTATATTATAAGAAATCGTGGGATATTATACATTAAGCAAAAGTTTTTAATATCAAAAATTGCCTTTCAAAATTTCCATACAGGCTTATTTTCTATAGCTATATTTATAATCTAATATTGCTATATTTATAGGACTATCTAATTATTATTTGTATAGATTCCATATACACCCATCCTATTTTGTCCCTATTGTTTTTGGTTATTCTTAGATAGTGAAATTTTTATTACTTTATTGAAAGTTAAACTAATATCTGAAGTTTTTTCTTTAAGGTTAATAGCATAGAACATATGAAATTTTTCGAGTTTTAACCCTATTTTTCTAGTAATTTCATATTAAATTCACCATAAGAATTTATTAAAAAACTAAGTATTTTTCTATCAATAGGAGCTTCTTGATTGTAATCTCTATGCTTTTCCGATATTTCTAATATATTATCTATTATTTCATTACCAACTTGAGTGTTAAAAAATTCTCCTATTTTACTCATTTATTTCATAATTTAAGTTTTCTTCATATTCTGTATATGTTATTATGAAACGCTTTCTTTAGAAGATCATTCTTCAATATTAATTCTAATTAAATCTTCATTTCCTATCATTTCATTTATTCCATCGTCTATATCAATTTTCTTTTTATTAAATCTTTAAGGACATTCATCAGCACAATGACTTTTTTCTTTACAATAATAGTATTGATATTCAGTTATCTTTTTATTCCTTTTCTTATTTCTTCTAAACATAAGTTTTCTAAGTTTATATCCTTCTTTTTTCTTATAATATTTTGCTTTTTGTTTTTTAAAATATCTTTCTTAAAATATTTCTTCTTTTTCATTCTTTTTTATCTTATTATAATAACAAGGACTATCACATCCTATCATAATGGCATTTTTAAATCATAACAAAATGATTTTTCTTTATTTATTTACTTTTCTTTAGTAATATAGCATCATCACACCATTCACTTGATTTATCTTTTAAAAAGGAGACACTTTTTGCCTAAAATATCTATAAGACCACGATTGTAAATTACCTTTAATTTATCATGGTATGCATTTTTAAATCATAACAATATGATTTGTTCTTTATTCTTTTTACTTTTCTTTAGTAATATATCATCACCACACCATTCACATAATTTATCTTTTAAAAAGGAGATTCTTTTTCCTAACATATCTACAAGACCACTATTATAAGTTGCCTCTAATTTACTTCCCTAAGGATCAAGGATCTTTGAGTAAAACATCTTTAAATAAAGTTGTGTATTATCGACTTGATTATAAATATGGTAATAATAGTCTAAGAAAATACAAATATATTTGTTGATTTTACACATATCACATAATTGTAGTCTTTATAATGCTATAGCATATTTTCCTATTGTAGTTGTATCTTTTAAAATATTTCCATCTCCAACAAATTCTAACCAAAAAGTTTCGGCTGCTTGAGTTATTATATTTGCTATATTATTATCTGGATTAAATATAGAGTGTTTAGAGTTTTCTTCTAAATTTTTCCAAAATCTAAGGGAAGTTGTTGGCCAAAGTTTTTTTTTAAAATTGTTTAGTTGTTTCATAATCTATTTTATTAATAACAACAACTGCTCGTAGAGCAATTTCCCTTTTATCTATTGCTTCTTCTATATTTTGGATGCAATCTACATCTAAATATATTCCAAAAGGATTTATAGCTTATGTTCTCATTTTATCTATGGGCGTAAGATCATCTTTATCTTTTGTTATCATATGAGTTCCAACATATCCTAAATTAGGTCTATTAAAACTTTATGAAGGATACCTAGGAGGTGGGTTTCTAAAAATACTAGGTATATTACTAATATTAGGATTCCTATGAACTTCTTGTTTAACTAAATCTGGTTTATATATGCTAAAGTTTCTGATTTTAAATTTTCTATCTATTCATTTAACTTTTCAATTTATGAATCAAAAGCTTGTATAAAAACCTAGAAAATGATTTTTCATTAGATTTACAATAGAAAACCTTACTAAATTCTCACAATAAATTATTTCCTAGATTATTTTATTCAAAAATAAGTGTTTCGAGTAGTCAACGATATGCTAATACCTTAAGAGCAGATAGAAGGATAAGTTCTAATTATAAAATTAAAGGAGAATATTTTAATGGTACAATCACGTTTTATATAATATCTTAATTGATACCAAAGCTAGTGGAAGTTGCGTTAATCATAATCTAATACATAATTTGATAAGTTTCCACCTAAATGAACCTTATTAATAACTAAATTTCAATGGTGAAATACATTAGATAGATACTGCCATAGAAACCATTATTAAGATAGGAGACAATGAAATACCTATAAGATTATTAGTTAAAAATGAAGATTCAATTTAGAGATAATGCTAGGAACTACTTCTCTCGAACACGTTCAACCTTACAATATAACTCAGTATGGAATGCAACTATCCTATAATAACAATGTAATATATATTCTGAGATAATGACTAGTTCTACTATTATTTATATTCCAATTGAAATAACTTACAATTATTATAGAGCTGAATACTTTCCTGCCTATATAGACAGTGGAGATGGTTTTTGTTTATGTAAGGAAAGTTGTTTTCATTTACAATACCATGAAACCTTAAAAAATATAATAGTATTAGATATTTCTAACAATAAGATACATTTATCTAAAGGGATTCATCAACACTAAATACTATAAGGATCATTTTTAATAAAATGTCCACCATTTTACTTTTATGATACCGAAACTGATATTCTTTTAGGAAATAACTTTCTCCAATTTTTTCACAAAATATTATTTGATACTATTAACAACAAATACATTTCAAAACTCCTTGTGGTAATTGGATCATAATTAATGGAATTAAAAATGCTTGTGCTAGATCGACCTTAATCACATTTAAACCTTGCACAACCAAGCATGGTGTGGGATATAAAGAAAAACTAATCTTTCCAAAAGGAAAACCTTTATTAAAAATAGAAAATATTTTAGAAAATAAGTATCAATATATAAAAACCATGATGGACTAAGATTAGTAAAACAAAAGATAAAGAAAAATTACTATGATAACCTATTATAATTTTAGGAAAAAATAAGGAAGAAACAAATTTGGAAATGAAAGATATCAAAAGATTATTAGAGTTATTGATATAATTTAGAACATCAAGAAGAATTCAAAAAACAACTTCTTAAACTGGAAAATCTAATGATAATTGGGCCTCGTAAATCCCCCCCATTCTTCCCTAGCTTTTATGGTTAGAGACCATGCAGAATTAGAAATAAAGTGAAAATGGTAGTAAATTATAAATTAAATGATAATACAATTTTTGATTGATACTTCTTATCCCATGAAGAAACATTAATAAACTTGACAAGAGGAAAACAATTTTTCTCTAAATTTGACTGTAAGAGTGGATTTTGGCAAATAAAAATGTATAAAGATAATATTCCATAAACTACTTTATCTACTCCATAAGGTCATTACGAATGGTTAGTTATGCCTTTTGATTTAAAAAATGGCCCACAAATATTTCAAAAAAATGGATAATATCTTTGAATATCATAATTTTATACTATGTTATGTGGATGATATTATAATAGCTAGTGATAATATTGGTCAACATATTATGCATCTTAATAAATTTGCAAATCTATGTGAACAATATGGTTTAGCTCTTTTTGAGAAAAAAGCTAAGATATGTCAGAGTAAAATAGAATTTCTTGGCATGGAAATAGATGATAGGGGACTTAAACTTCAATCTCATATCCTCGGAAAAATCTCACAATATCTCTATAAGTTACTACATGAAAATTTTTTTAAAGTTTTTTAGGAGTATTAAAATATGCTTAAAATATTATTCGAAACCTAGTCAAAATAAGAAACCTTTTCAAATTCTTTTAAAGAAAAGTCAAAGATTTGAAGTTTTACCCTATTTGATTGAACAGGTAAAGATAATTAAGATTTTGTGCACTACACTACCAAAACTTTTATTACCAATTGATGAGGATGATTTAATTCTCGAAATTGAAGCTTCTGATCATGTCTCGAGTGGAGTATTAAAAAAGATCGACTATGATGATTCTAATATTAAGATGAATGAGTCTCTTTACAGGTATACTTCGAGAACCTTAGATACTCAACAACGACATCTTATAAATGAAAAAGAATTATTTACGGTAGTAAAAAGTTGTAAAATATTTTATTATTTTTATTACCTAAAAGATTTTTATTAAGAATTGATAATACTCTTGTTAAGGCTTTATTCAAAATAAGTTACCTTCTAAACTTGAATAGAAAAGTTATATAAAATGGCATACTTTATTAGAAGAATATAACTTTGATATTAAGATTATCAAATCTATCAATAGAAAGACTCTATGACTCTACCTTTGTTATATATTCCATACATCACACTAGATAGATATCATATTCATGGAATACGATTCACTTTCAAGATGCCATGGTGGTGAAATGGTAGACATGCAAGACTCAAAAACTTGTGCTAAAGAGCGTGGAGGTTCGAATCCTCTTTAAGTCAGAAAGATTGAGAAATAGAACCATCTGATTTGATTTGTTCTCAATAGCCATAAGATGATCATCTTAGGGTGATCCTTTTGTCAATGGATGCTCCTATTACACTCGTAGTCTCTGAAGGATGAGATCTAACTATGTACCATCTACATCAAGAATTTAAGTATTGTATAAGTCATTAGTTTGATCTTTTGTAGGAGCTACCTGTAATAACGAACCTTCAAAATGAATATGTTTATCATAAAGAGATTCATTGTTCTTGACCCTGCTTTGCTTGACCTTAGTGTTATTTGAACAAGTAGAAACCAATTTAAGACTTCTTCTTGGCCAAAGATCTTACCATTATCAAATGAACTGGATTTATATCTCCTTTTCATCTTCATTAAGAGTTCTTATGTGTTTCCACATCCCTTTAAGACCCCAAAAAATAGATAAATTCCTTTCTTAGGAACACATACAAGATTTGTTACTATTAAAAAAAAGGCTAATGGTTACCTACCATTAATTATTCATTTATTAACTACTTCATTTATGAATTATGAATTTTATAGTAATAGAAATAAAATACATGTCTATCTTACCAAGACAAATTTTGTAACTTGCTATCCTCTTACCTAACAGGCAAATATTGCAACCAATTGCAACCAATATAGTAATAAACAAATAAAATGAGTATTAAATTGGATTTAGATTCTATTAAACTAGATTTAGATTAGAAGTATAGATTCAAATCACTGGACAATATTACATTTAAACATTTGCATTCCCAATGTGCCTATGATGTAGCACTAGGCAGGCTCTTAGCTAATGTATATCTCTTATAAGAATAGAATATGATATAGATCAACCAGAAGAAGTATGTATAAAAGTATTTGTTCCAAGGAAGAATGTTAGAATTCCATACGTTTTCTGGGTTTGTAAAAGTGTGGATTTTCAAGAAAGGGAGTCTTGCATCAAATTCAAACTCCATTCCTGCATGTGTGGTCCTCCAGAAGCACGCACTAAAATAAGAGGTAAGAATTGATCGGTAGCATACTTGATCAAACGAGTGATTTTCTCGCCTACTAATGTTCTTGTAGATTTTTAATTGGAGAAGGTGAAACTTAATTTACTTAGATTTTAAGTTTATCAATGTTGAATTAACTATAATTGCACGACTTAGCTGTAGCTAGTATCGACAAATACGAGTCGATCCTACGAAGATAATGATTACTAGTAATTACCTTTCTTTTATTATCTAGCCTACTGATTGGACTTTGGATTTTTAATAAAGAAAGTTAAAGTTAAACAATTAAAACAATAAATATCAATAATTAGTGTCAAGGTAATGAATCCACCTACAACTATTAGATAATTAACCTTTTATCATGTAATTTTTTATTGACTATTGAAACGTGAAAATTTCAATCTTATGCTAGTAACTCTCTCGAGACTACTAACAACTAATCCTAGGTTTATTAACCGAATCTTTTCAGGTTAAAGTTTATAGGATTGCTTTATCAATTTGTGAATTCCACTATTAGGTTTGATCCTAATCCAGAGGATTTGTGTCAACCTATCTCTAAGTTTGTAGTTGACTCCTTTTAATTATGTTAGATCTATTCATACATAGGATTTCTCAATCTCTACACTATGAAATTAGATTATGTCCTAATATTCCAAATCTATTAGAACATACATAAAAACACATAATTGAATTATAATAGATTAATCAAAATAATTGCATTAAATAAAAGAATCAAAACATATTGTTATCTCAAATAGGGTTTATCACACCTAGACACCAACAAGGTGTTTAGTTTCACATGATAGAAAATAAAATCAGAGATAAACAAGAAGAAAAAGGAATAGAAATCAAAGAGTTCATAATTCTAAAACTCCCTTTGTCTTCTATCAAATGTTTTTGCAAGTTTGAGGATTGAAGTTGTATTATATTAGATCTTTTGATGATTTCTTCGCTTTCTCCCCTTCTCTGGGTCAATATTGTCCCTTTTGATCATTTTCTACATTTGGAATCACCTCTAAAATTCCTCTCCTTTATTTTGACTCCACTTTCGTCTTTTTATAATAATTTTTAGGATTTTTGGGAGAAACACGGTCTAATACACAACTGTGTACTAGACCATGTATACTCTAAAATCTCCAGAATTTACGATTCTGCATGGGATGGGAGACGTACATGGCTATAGACGCAGTCATGTATCTCTTATTTGCTTCAAATCTTTGTTTTATATTTCTTAATCAAAATTATAAATCTTACAACATCCATCCTTCATTAATCTTGATCTGTCCATTCATACTATAGATCATCATGCCATATTGAATCAAATTAACATACAATTAGAGTCAAGTTATCCTAAAATTTACTTCTTAAGTCAATATTAATAGTAATCACATCGATAATCACATTGAAATCAAAATCATAAACCATAACACCCTCACGAAATTTCACTTATTGCTCTAAAGTGTTTAGGGTGAAAAATATCAAAACTCTCAAATCAATACATAGTAGAACTTTTACTATAGGCTTGCAACATTTAATTAGAAACAAAAATTAAAAGGTCTTTATACATGTTGTAATGGGGCTTATGTTCGGTATGGTTAGGATAATAAATAGGGTTGAATTAAAGGAAATTTATTAAAGAGAAATTACAAGAAACTTGTTTATATCATAATTTTGAGCATTCATCATGTACCACTATTAAAGCGTTATTGAACTTTTCAAAATTTCCAATTTCAAACAACCAAATAATTTAAATAACCTTCAAAGTTCAAAAAATAAAAAGGCTTCAAGGAAAAATAAGATAAAGGTTAGTAATTTGGGTTTAATCAATGTAAAAGACTAAGGCTTAACTTGGTTATTCCTAAGGGATAAATTAAGGTAAGGAAATTATCAAAGAAATACGCTAAAATAATTATTGAATCTAAGTGCCTTTTATCATGTCAATGGTTCTAATTTAACAAATGTGGTTTTAATATGTATAATAAAAGTAAGTTTTAGAATTGTTCCACTATGCACTATAACGTATATGAAAAAAATAAAAGAGCTTAAAAAATTTTCAAAAATTTTTCTCTTAGGCTCAAAAGCTCAAGAAAAAGATGGGTATATATGTGTAAATAGTATGTAATTTTCATTCAATTTGACTATTTCAATGATTACTAACAATATTACTTATAAAAGCAATTTTATTCTATTTGTCATCTTTTTACATACTAATTCAAATTAATATTCAATAAAGAAATATAGTATTGATGGACATATTTAATTAAGTTAAGATATTAGTTCATAAAATTTAGTAACTAAGATTATAATAAGCTTAAAGAAAATCATTACAATCATGAATCCCTTCCCTAAACTTAGAGTTGTGTGCATTATCCCCAATGTACACAATATAAGTATATATAATAAGTGAAAAGGTTTGTGGTACTTTCCTTAATATGATGATTTTTCTAATTTCTGATCCATCTAATAACTATAACTATAATGTTAGGGAAAAGAAAATAATAAATACACAATTAATAAAGATAAAGGAAGACTAAACAAAAATCAAGCCTCTCCCTCTTGATGTGATTCAGGCTTGTCCGATGAAAGAGGGTCCTCGAGTGGATGATCCTATACCAGTGGAGGGGTTATAGAGGAAGTGCCTTCGCCAGATGATGGAGGCTGGAAATCGATGCTTAGATGGCTTTCCATTAATAACATCAACTCTCCCATCCTTCCGACTATAGGCTCGAGTCTTCCTAGTCGCTCAACTGCAATCTTGAGTTATCCTACCTGCTCAATAAGCTCCACTTGCTATTGATGGATATTCTTTTAAGTTCCCAAAAGCTAACCCACCCATCTCTTCATAATGCTATCTTTACCTGAGTTAGGTTTTGCATCTTAGCTTTGGGACCTCTCAGAATATCTAACTCTCGTTCTTCATCTCCCATCTCAGGTGGTGATGGCTATCGTTGCGATGACTACCCTACTATAGATGGCTCCGCTCTATCTTCACCCTCTATTGCTGGCTAATTGGGTTCCCCAATGTTTATAGAAGTTGTTCGTGGGACCCTAATATCTGCATACTATGGGTATATACTGCATCATTGCTAGATTAAGTGCCACCATGGTAGTTGTTACAAAGGTTTTCCTTCAAACACGAACTTGTCCCACAAGATGCACTAACCCCTTTGCACACAATCTTATTTAGCTCCGTTAAAGTAAGATTCAGCCTTGTCCCATGATCGTCGACCAACAGTCTTTGTTCTCGAATGTTTGACGACCCTCACAGTGTTTAACTCTCATACTAACAAGAAAACAACGAAAGAAATATAATAGTAAAGGCAACAATAAAGTAAGAAAGAGATACAACAAACTACCAACCTTTATTACTTCCCTCAAAGTATACAAAGGATGCTATCTCAATCTCTGTGTGTCACTCTATATATGAGGAGCAAGGCTCAAATGAGCTATATATAGGCATCAAGTCTTGGGCAACAAGACAGAATCCTAATATAACTCTACTACCTAAGATCACATCTTATTCTATCAGATTACATTATTATCCAATAAGATAACATCCTTATCTAAATAGGATTCTATCCGATAAGGCTTATCTACATCCCAACTAATAAGATAAAAGATTATACATGATCCATTCCTATTCATGAAGATGTCCACTATCTTCAGATGATCTTCCCACATGGTCTTTATCCTTTAGTGCTGATGTTTATCCTCCGTGATCTTTTCCGCCACATCATCCAAAATCTCCCCACGATTTCTATCTGTTGATGATGAGTCATCCAAGCCAAAGCCAGTTATATGACATTGGTCTAATCCAATGCTTACCTATGTTAAGTCCATTAACTAGGGTCTATCTATTTGAGTAACCACTAAGTCCTTAGTCCATCAAGAACTTAGCTTTAGCCATGTCAAGTCATACAAGATCTGAAACTCTACCAAAACTGACACCATGCTTGATCTAACTTGCTAAGTCATCTTGGAGCTTTTGCATATCGCTGCCATGCATGTGATCCAGCTAACCTTCCACCCAAGGCCCGTCTCCAGCTAGCTATGAAATGCCTTCATGTGTTAAGGGGCTAACAAACCATCCCCACTAGATGAATTCGACGCCCTCGTTGAACTAGTCTGAAGGTAGGCATTCACCTAATCCTCAAACTACGTAAGGTCGTATTTTTCTCCCATGTAGCTTCCATGATCGGCTTTCCCTACCACTGGATTAAGAATTTAGTCCGTTGGTTTTTTTTATGCTGTCCTATTGTTCGGTGATCCAAGATCTTCTTTACATGATCCTCAAACTATTTTCTCATAACTGGTGGAGCTCTCTTCACTTGACTCTTATTCAGATCTAATGTATCCTTATAGCAAGGTTTGAGAAAACTAACATGAAAAGTAGGGTTTACCTTCAATCTCTCGGGCAACTTTAACCTGTATGCTATGTTCCCCACTTTACTCAACACTTCAAATGGTCCATTGTACTTTGGAACCAATCCACAATGCACTTGCTTGCTCGTGATCTTCTTCCAAATTCGTAAGGTAAGTTTTAGAAATACCTTATCTCTCACGTCAAACTCTAACAGTCTCCTCCGTAAGTCTGCTTGCTTTTCACTAGTCGAGAAGCCTTTTGAAGACTATCCCTCGCCTCATTAGATAACTCTTAATTCTCCATCGCAAACTTGTGCGCTATAGGACACTTTCCAGCTGTCTTTTGTTGTGAAATCTGGAGTGGAGTGAGAGGTTGTTGTCCCAAGATTATCTCAAAGGGATTCTTCTCTGTCTCAGAGATCTGTGCAAGTTATAGCAGAACTGTGCAGTATTAATTAAACTTAACCAGTTACATTGACTTGCACTTATGTAATGCCTTAAGTACTCCTCCAATAGACCATTGATCCTCTCCGTTTAGCCATTCATCTGTAGGTGATTCACCGTTGAAACTTCAAATCGCAACCCCTCATATTAAAAAGGGACGTCCAGAATTGGCCTGTAAATCTAGCATCTCGATCACTCACAATGTCCACAAGGACTCTGAAGTACTTCACCACGTTCTTACCGAACAACTCCACTGTAATATCTGAAGGACACGATGTTAGTGCTAGCATGAAGATCCCATACTTGGAGAAACGATCTACAATCACCACGATTGTTGCCATGTTATCCATCTTTGGAAACCCTCCTATAAAATCCATCAAAATTGACATCCACGGTCTTTCGATAATGGATAAGGGTTGTAGGAAATCGGTTTCCTTCTTCCTTTTCGACTTATCCAACTGACACACGAGGCACGTCTTAACATAAACCTCAATGTCATTCTTTATCTTCGATCAATAATAGAAATGAGCTAGGAGCGCCAACATCCTCTTAACTCCAGGGTGACTAGTCCACTATGAGTTATGGGTCTCCTTCAATAGTTGTTTTCGCAAGCTACCAAAACTTGGCATGTGCATTTGACTACTCTTAGTCATCAATAACTCATCAACATCGAGCTAGAACCTACACACAACACCTTCCTTAACTTATGAGATCAACTTACAATATATGTTGTCTAATGGAGCCACAACTTTGATTTGCTCCAACAGGTTAGACTCCACCTTAGTAATGACATATAGGGCCGCAAATACCTCCTTCTAACTTAAGGTATCCACCACGTTGTTGTGCCTCTCCGGTTTATACTCCTATACGAAGTCATATTCAATAAATAACTCTTGCCACCAGGCTTGCTTCGCGGACAACTTCTTCTAGGTCCTGAAAAATGTGTTAGCAACATTGTTCGTACGAACAACGAACTTGGTTCCTAATAAATACACTTGCCATGTCTCAAGACAATGCACCACCATGAGCATCTCCTTCTCATGTGTCGAGTACCACTGCTCTGCATTATTGAGCTTTCAGCTCTCAAATGCTACGGGATGACCTTCCTATACTAGAACTCCACCAGTGGCTTTGTCTAAAGCATCTGTGTACCTTAAATGAAAGATCAAACTCTGGCAGCTTCAACACAGGTTTGGTTAAGATAGCGGCTTTAAGTATCTTGAATGCCTCTTGACATGCATCCGACCAACAACACTATTGCTTTTTTTTAGCAAGTTTGTCAATGACGTCTCTTTCTTTGAATATCACACTATAAACTTCCTATAGTAGTTCGCCAGTCCAAGAAAACTCCGTAATTATCGTATTATCATGGGAAACTGCCACTCAACTATCACCTTTACCTTTTTCGAATCCATCATGTCCTGACCCTTGCTCACCAAGTTACCCAAAAATCTGATCTCTGGTTTTGCAAACTTAGACTTCTCCATCTTCACTTAGAGCTTATGTTGCTTCAGTCGCTCGAACACTCTCTTCAAGTGCTCCATATATTCAGCCATATCTTTACTATAAACCATGATGTCATTAAGATACACCAACATGAACTCATTAAGGAAATCATACAGTACATCATTCATCAAGTTGCAAAATGTCGTAGGGGCGTTAGTCAATCTTAACAACATAACTAATAATTCGTACGATCTATACTAATCGAGTGTTTAATGTATGTAAGTTTTAATAAATACCCTCGATAATCTGCAAGCACACGGTTTGTTCTCGTAGTACCTAAGGTGTCGATTCCACAAGGAGGGATAATTTAATCCTAAAATCTAAGGTCAGACTAAATCGCAGAAATTCAAATAAAACGAAACTAAAATGAGAATTCAATTCAATCAATCAAAGCAATTCAAGAATCACTCACGAAAATATTAATAACTCAACAATTGCAACATACACCTAAAAATCAACCTAAGAGAATTACCAATTGAGAGAAAGAGAATTTTAACTATCCTTAACGCTAACCTAATTGATTATGAATTATCGAATTATTGGTTCTAGATAGTCGCCCTCCTCTGGATTCTTTAATACATCATTCATGTTGAATGTCATTTGTTCATCACTAATCCGAATGATGAGGTTCTCTTCACGGATATTTACCCAATTTTTTCGATGTTCAAGTATGGTATATCAAGAACTGGTAGATAATAGGGAGGGTTATCATTCTTTTCTTCATCCTCTTTCCTCGTCTCTTAGTCTTTTACAAGATGGGGTTCAGCTTGGTTTTCCATTGATTCTTCTAGCTCTACCATATTCCTAAGTGTGATGGCCTGACATGGCTCTATTGAATTTTACTTTCATGCTACACAGACAGTTTTCCACACTTTTCTTACAAAATTCCATGGAAAACTGTCTTACTTGAATCTCCAGGTTGTGAATAGAAGAGGCATGATTTTTCATTACTTGATTAAATTGCTCTTCCGGTCTCTTCTAGTTCTCTTCTATGTTTGTTAGCTTATCCATGATTTTATCCAATTTGGAATCCCATGAACTAAACTCATCTTGCTGAAATTTAAATAGGTCTTGACGTCCCATGTGAGTACTTGCATTGTTGGACCAATAGAAATCTGGGTGGTTCTGCTACCCCGAATGTACAAGTTCATATAAAGATGATGATTTCCCCAACTAAATTGGGGCTCATTGAAATTCTCAAGAGTCTTTTGCTCCCTATAATATACATCCTCCATGATTGTTCTTTTTATCTCTTCTTAGCATTCAACTCTTGAGATTCCCTATTGTTGTTCAGTGATATCCAAGTTAATATGTCGTCTATTTTATGCCCTATTTTTTTTTAAAAAAAGAAGGTGAAAAAGCCCTAGATTAAAGAACTAGACTAATCGCCTCCTCGGCAACGACGCCAAAAACTTGATCGAGTATTTGATGTGTGTAAGTTTTAATAAATGCCCTTGATAATCTGCAAGTGTACGGTTCGTTCATGTAGTACCTAAGGTGTCGATCCCACGAGGAGGGATAATTTAATCCTAAAATCTAAGTCCATAACAAATTGTATAAATTCAAATATAATGAAACTAAAATGAGAATTCAATTCAATCAATCAAAACAATTCAATAATCAATCACGAAAATATTAATACCTTAGCAATTGCAACACACACCCAAAAATCAACCAAAGAGAATTACCAATTGAGAGAAAAGGAATTTTACCTATCCTTAATGCTAACCTAATTGATTATGAACTACCGAATTATTAGTTCTAAATGATCATAGGGTTAATTACTCTCCCTCGAGTTATAACCATTAACCCTAAATTATATAATCAGATTATAGAAATCGCAATCTGTCGATTAACAATCTATCCAAAACCCTAATTAAATCTAAAATTGTCCAATAAACTATTGGGAACCTATGCAAGATCTCTCTTTGCACAATTACTTTGATTTAATTCTTATTCTATTAAATCACCTAACTCTCATTAGCCCAATTTAACTATTTTCATTCAATTCATCCTCTCAATTTATTACCGAATTATGCAATCACAGAATTTAATCACAATAAATCCAATAAACATAAAAATAATCAGATTTCATTAAATTAATAATAAAACTCCAAAGGTGAGTTTAGAACATCCTCGACATTTAGATCCTATCACCAACTATTCAATCTAATTCTATATATTGATAAAATTGAAAATAAATAGGAAATGCAATCGAAACGGAGGATAGGAGGCAACGACATCAAGAAACCTCCTGATTCGGGAAGTATGTCGAGTCAGCTTCTTCTCCACGTCTCTCTTCCTTCTTCTCTTTCTCAATCTCTCGATGAATTCTCTCTGGGGTTCTTCAAAAGTGGCTGATGCAAAAGCTCCCTTCTATCTATTCTTCTTATTCTATTTATGTTCTTTTCTATTTAAGGTTGAACTAGGATTTTTCTGGGGTTCCGAAAGGTCAAAAAATCCCTCGAAACGTGAAATTTGTAAGTGTCTGAGCGTCTGCCTAATGTAGGGCACGATTGTGGCCTACATCTAAACCTTCTGTCATAATTTTGGCTATTGTTTCAGCTCGAATGTCTTCTGAAACTCCTTCGTTCTTTGATATTGACCTTGAAACACTAGCTAACACATCAAGGTACCTTAAAAACATAATATTTAATCTCAAAAACTTGTACTAACTCATAAAACACTTAAAACAGAAATAATTAATAAACTAACACAATTCTAACCTAAACACATACTAAACGATCAGATTACTGGATAAACACATATCAAACTATACCCTAAAATACTATGCATTTTACACTTATCACATATTGAGTCACACGCGTTGTCTTTTGCTCATCACCCTCAGCTATTCGCACTTGCCAATACCCACTCTGAAGATCCAACTTCGTGAAAACTATAGCCCTCGATAATTTGTCCATCAAATCTTGAACTAAGGGGATAGGATTTTTTTTATTGTTACCTTGTTCAAGGCTCGATAGTCTATACACATCTTAACTGTTCCGTTGTACTTCTTCTGGAACAACACTGGAGCACCATTTGGAGCTTTAAACAGTTGGACTAACCTTGCCTCTGACAATTCACCAAGTTGCTTTCAAAGCTCCCTTAACTCCAATTGGGACATCCTATATGGGGCTTATGTAAGTGGGATTCTAAGAACTAACTCAATCCTGTGATTTATCTCTCGACAAGGGGGAAGAGTCTTCGGTAGCTCTTTTGACACCACGTCCTGAAACTCCCTCAATAAACTTGCAATTACATTAGGGACTTCCACCACGTGGTTCTCATCAATCTCCCATATAGTAGTGAGATAGGTCTCTATACCTTTCTTCAACACTTTCTCGATGTTTATGGCTGGCATACGTGTTACCATTGTATCATCCGTTGTTCCACCACCAAATCTACAACAATTAACAAAGAACTAACTTTTCTCATATATGATCATTATACCTTCCAAACTTGGATACAGCACCACCTTTGCTACCTTCAAGAAATCGATCCTTAGTATTAACTCAAAATCTTCAAGTGGTATGACTATGCATTAACTTTGCATATCAATTCCCTATACTCGACATTGTAAGTAACTCCTACCACTGCTTGTGGCTTACTCATAGGGGTCTTTATCCTTGTCGAGGTCTTTGATACCTTAAGCCCCAACTTATGCACCATTATTTCCATCACAAAAGAGTGCGTTGCCCCAGTATCTATCATTACGGTTACCTCCTTCCCATTGACTTATATTCCTACATACATTAACTTGTCAAAAGGGTTAGACTCACTTTTCAACAAGGCGATCGGATTTAGTGCCGCCTCTGAATCCTCTTCTTCTTCTTCAGCAATCAATATGTTCAACTTCTCCTTCCTTAGACATTCTCTTGTAAAATGTGGACCACTGCATAGGTAACAAGTAAGTTTGCCCCTTTTGGAGGACATCTCTCCACTATTGAAGCCCTGTTTTGCTTGCCTTTCCTTTTAATGTCTCCATTCTTAGAGTCTTTCTTCTTTTTCCCCTTAATTTTCTCTTATTAGGCTAGGCCTTTACCCTTGGAAAAATTATAGAAGCCCGTTTTAGTTTCCTTTGTCACTCGAAAGTCCACTAAAGCATCAGTAACCGTGATTGCACGAACCACGTCCTTCACATTTTACCTTCGCAACTCCATTTACACCCATAGTTATAACCCAGACAAAAAGTTAAAGAGCTTGTCCACGTCTGACATATTATCAATGTCAAGCATTAGAGAACTAAACTTTTTAATGTATTCCCTTACCGATCCATCTTGTTTCAACTTCTTCAAGGCATCCCTTGTGAGCCAAAAAGTGTTCATCGGAAGAAATTGATCCTTTAACTCCTTCTTCATCTTGTCCCACGTGTCAATGGGATCTCTACTCATACTGATCTCTATAGAGGTCCTCATTCTCTACCAAAGCTTGGCATCTCCATCCAAGTACATGGTCGTCATATTGGCCTTCTTAGCATTGGGTATCTTGGTAGCCACAAAGTACTGCCCGATGTCCCACAAAAAGTTCTCGAGCTCCTTCACATTCCAAACATCTTCAAAAACTTTAGGCTCACGCACCTTCACCATAGTGCTCTCGAAATATCTAGTCTTCTATGTTGCAACAACACGCCTTAGGATCACATCTCAAACTTAGTATCCTCCTTTGTCTTCATCAATTCCGTTATTTAATGTTGTAACTCTTGGATTTGTTCCATCAATATCTCCATCCGAGTGTTGTAGGAAGTGACCTCCTCCCCCCTGAGGAATTGGCCCAATGAGTGCCTTCACTCTGTTGATATGCTCGTCAAATTGCTTTCTCCTGCCATCTCAAAATTATGGCTCTGACACCAGTTGTTACAAAGGTTTTCCTTTAAGGAAGAACTTGTCCCACAAGATGCGCCAACCTCTTTGCACAACAATCTCACTTAACTCCGTTAAGATTCAGCCTTGTCCTATGATCGTTAACTAATGGTCTTTGTTCTTGAACGCCTCATGACCCTCGCAGTATTTAACTCTCACACTTACAAGAAAACAACGAAAGCAATAGAATAGTAAAGGCAACAATAATGCAAGAAAGAGATACAAAAAACTACCAACCTTTATCACTTCCCTCAAATTATACAAATGATGCTCTCTCAATCTCTGTGTGTCACTCTATATATGAGGAGCAAGGCTCAAATGAGCTATATATATGCATCAAGGCTTAGGGAACAAGTTAGAATTCTAACATAACTCTACTGCCCAAGATCACATCTTATCCTATCAGATTACATCATTATCCAATAAGATAACATCCTCATCTAAATAGGACTCTATCTGATAAAGCTTATCTACATCCCAACTAACAAGATAAAAGATTACATATGATCTATCCCTATTTATGAAAATGTCCACTATCTTCAGAAAATCCTCCCTTATGGTCTTTATCCTTTAGTGCTGATGTTTATCCTCCGTGATCTTATCTACAACATCATCCAAGCTGTCCCTATGATCTCTATTCGTCGATGAAGAGTTATCCAAGCCAAAGCCAGTCATAGCATAGTAATCCGATCCAATGCTTACCCACGTCAAGTCCATTAGCCATGGTCCATCCATTTGAGCAGCCATTAAGTCCTTAGTCTATCAAGAACTTCACCTTAGCCATGTCAGCTTATATAGGGTTCTAAACTCTACCAAAACTCATACCATGGTTAATTCAACTTATTACGTCATCTTGAAGCTTTTGTATGCCACCGCCATGAGTGTGAGCTAGTTAACCATCCACCCAAGGCCATATCTAGCTAGCTGTGAAATGCCCTTATTTTTAAAGGGCTAATAGTAGTCATTTTTCACATCGGTGGCAGTTGATCAAATAAACCCATTCGTCATATCAGTCTGGTCACATAAGGTCCAATACAAATTGTGATGACCTTTCTGTCTTCACTCTAATGCACGATGAGTTGGACAAGTGCATGTCCTAGGTGAATTGGCGTCCCCTCTCTCATACTCCATAGG
Source organism: Erythroxylum coriaceum (assembly GCA_026874005.2). Classification (NCBI taxonomy): domain Eukaryota; kingdom Viridiplantae; phylum Streptophyta; class Magnoliopsida; order Malpighiales; family Erythroxylaceae; genus Erythroxylum; species Erythroxylum coriaceum. The sequence continues at coordinate 3,267,421 of JANQAP020000177.1, forward strand.
TAGTACATGACCATATTCCCCATGACTCCCCAGTTGTCACCTCGACCGCTCAGTGTGTGACTCAGAATATCGTGGATGTATTTGAGCGTAAGATGTTGCAATATAGAAGGCTTGGACTTGCTTAGCTCGTAGTCATCTTCTGTGCTTATCGTACGCCAGGAGTGCTAAGGGGACAATCTATAAGGAAAAATTGCCTATAGTGTAAGGTATTTTGTTGTTCCTATGAACTCCTGATTGTAAAGACCCATTGTGATAAAGAATTCTATGTAGCTCATCTGGAACATTTCTCCCATCATCTAAGAATTAGATTGTGTTAGAACGATCCCTGTCATAGCAACCTTTCTCTATGAAGAATGTGGAGAGGACCTCTAGTGTAAGCTCTCGATAAAAAAGTTCCATGATGTAGAAGAATCGGGACCATGCGCCAATGTCAATAAGATCTTGAACTTGTTGGGCTAAGCCAACTTGCTCTAGTGCCTCCCAGTCGATGAATCTAATCGTGTTGAACTTTTTATCCTTCAGCTATTGGTACTATTCCTCCTGGGGGCTGGGCTGAAATTGAGGAACCTTCTCCTCTTTGTTGCTTCCTAGGGATCTCCTTTTCTCTCCGTGATCTTGTCATTTGTGGCTAAAACTTTGAATAAATGTGAGAAAATTTTACAGATAAATTATGTGCCTATCCTTTTCTCCGCTCATAAAGTTTACTGTGCTCATTAAATAATTAATTGTGAAAGCAAAATAATAACTAAAGCCACATCATATAAAAATAATTGACTTAAAACCAAAGAATAAATAAATAAAGAAATATTTAGAAATTTAACTGACAATCTAATTATTCTTACAATTAAAATTAAAAATGTTATAATTAACAAATTAAGCTAACATAATTGTTAAATTACAAACTTTTAAATTTCCCAATTACATAAAATTGACAAAATCAATGTTAAATTCATGAAATTCATAAAATTACTGAGCAATTAAACACAAACCCAATGTTAATTAACATAAAAATAACTAATTAACCTAATTTTACACAAAAATATCACAATTAAACACTTAGCGAGCCAAAATCTCACAAATTCGCAATTGAAGTTGAATTTTAACCTGATTATCATACAATTACACAAATTGAATCATAAAATTAAATAGGTAAGACTTAAATTCAAATATTAAACCATAATTAATCATAAAAGCACAAAAATTCTACAAAAATTCCAAAATTGACATTTTTATTGAAAAAATCCACAAATCACACAAAATACCTAATGAATCGTACATAAACAAGTGAAAACAACTAGAAAACTTACTTGGGTGTCGCTAATGAGGCAAAAAATGCAAAGATTGGGATGGGAGAACAAGAGGGGGACAATAAGAGCGAGTGAGAAGAGAGAAAATGAGAGTGTTATGGCTTTTTAAGAAGGGTTGTGGACTTACACAGTTTGATACATGACTATGTATCAAACCGTGTATGTCACTGAATTACAACTTTTTGTAAATTAACACAGGTTGATACATGGCCATGTATCAAAATATGTAAAACTACACCAACATTTCTAGAGGGTATGTAACTCTCTATAAATGTGTGTAACTTTAAAATTAGATGCTCAAATGTAAAATTTCTTGCACTAAACATTATAACATATAGACAAACATACGCTACACAGCAATTATGCACATTCTCATCATTGGAAAGCTTGATTTCCTATCCTAAAATACACCAAATGAAAAACAAAAATCAATTAAAACCTATACTAATCATTAAAGCAAAAAAAATAATATGAAAATTGAAATAAAACTAAAACTAAAACTAACTCATGGGTTGCCTCCTATGTATAACTCAGCATACCCTACATGTTTACCCTCATCCTGGGTGTATAATTAGTGGCTTGCTTCCACTTGCTTCTCTGTATGAGAGTTTTGTAACTTGTAATTAAACCACCTATTGTAAGACAATCATATGACATAATTGATTAGATTAATAACGCCAATAGATTCCATTGATGCCCTATTTAATGTCAAACTGTTAAAAACATAGGGAATAACAAAACTACTTAAATCATTGATTGATGTAAGCAGATTGTCTTGGAGGAAGTGGGAATCCTCTATACTTAAGGTGGCTACTGATGCCTTATTAGCAGTTTCCTTATTTGGTTCTTCTACTAGTTCTTCCTTAACCACCTTTGTCCACTCATCTTCTTCTTCATTGATAAAGGTTTCTGGCTCATCTTATTCAATTACCTCATACCACTTCTCTGCTTCCTCTTTATGGATAAATGCTTCTTCTTCTACTACTACTTCTTCGTCTTCTTTTGGAAGCTAGTTTCCACTCCTTAGGGTGATTTTCATTCCATGTTCTTTAGGATCTAATTTAGTAGGGATAAACAAACTCCTTTGCGTCTCGTCATATATTATCTTCACTAGATGGTTGATTCGATTTACCATATTTTGTATACAAGCCTATGTTTTTTGATGCCTTATGATTGATTCTTGAATAAAATTGGCCATCATATCTTCTAGAGTTAGCTCCTTAACTTGAGGTGCCTGATGTTGTAAATATTCAACTAAAGCGTAGTCATTCCATCCATAAGTATAAGAATTGCTCCATTTTGAATTATAATTATTCTCGTATGATGCACCTTGAGGTTGATTGTACATGCTTAGTTGCTCCCATATGTAGGTTGGTGCTCGACATTCATGATTGTAATGGTTATTCCCAAAAAGGTCGTAACACAATATGAATCTCAGTTGAGCCTCCAAAAACCTGTAAGGAAATCTATCTTTCCTATAAGGTGACGTTATGTATTACAAAGACACATCGTAGCTCCTATAAGAGTATTGTCTACTCCATCCTTCCATTTTGAGTTGTAGTGATGACTTTAAACCTTAATCCCTAAAATAAACTACAAACACATCATTAATGTAGAGAAGTTTAAAAGATAATTAAATGAATAAGCCAAGAATAAAACAAGATGCAATAAAAATAAAATAAAATAAATACAAAAATAATGACTAGAGTAATAGCATCCAGGTGTTCCTACTATCAATGTCCTAAAAAACGACACTAAAAACTTGATTGACTTAGATTTTAAGTTTGTCAATACTGAATTAACCGCAAGTGCACTACATAGCCCTAACTAATATCGGCAAGCACGGGTTGATCGTACGAAGACAATGATTACTAATAATTACCTTTCTTATATTATTTAGCTTACAGATTATATTTTAGAATTTTAATAAAGAAAATTAAACTTAAATAATTAAAATAAAATAGGCAACAATATTGAACGCATAAACATAGAAAGTTACTCAGAAAACAATCAATAACAATAATTAGCGTCTAGGTAATGAATCCCCCTAAAATCATTAGATAATTATCCTTTTATCATGCAATTATTTTATTGACTATTGGATTGTGAAAATTCCTATCTTATGCTAATAACTCTCTCGATACTACTAATAACTAATCCTAGTTTTATTAACAGGATCTTTTCAGGATAAAGTTTCTAGGATTGCTTTATCGATTTGTGAACGGTTATTAGGTTTTGAATTAGACGAGCTCTAGATTGTCTCCTTCCTTTGCTTTGCTTTTTCCTTTTGTGAAGAAGGAGACTAATTCAGTGCTAGCCGAGGCAGAAGAAAGATAGGCCCTCAAATCTGACGAATTTTCCAGCCATCATCATATTTTCCGTCGCTCTCCGATCTCTCCCCTTCTATGCTGCTTTCATTTTCCTCTTCCTCTCTCCCTTACTCGCCTCCGAATCTGATCACAAGGTAAAGTTTCATCCCATACTCTTAGGGGGTGCTTGGTTAAGGGGTATGAGAATAAATCAATGGAAATGGAATGAATGGTAAAGGTTGGTTGGTTATTATGATTGAT
>JANQAP020000177.1:3339544-3367464 GCA_026874005.2 Erythroxylum coriaceum
TTTATTTATATTTTCTTATTTTAATTTAATATTTTATTATTTATAATTTTAAATTTATATGACTAATAATATATTTTCAATTATTTATACAATAATTAGTAATTTATTAAATCAATGGACTTTTTAGTCAATTTATCTCTTTTCAGCAACCCCAATCGTACTTACCAAATACCTATTTTCACGTTTCAGCAATTACCAAAGTAATAATCTCAAATATATAAATACTTATTGAGAATGAGTACTTATCATTTCAACACGTTATCGACCGCGCTACTGTTTTCTCAAACTAAGCTTATATTTTTTAAAATTTTAAATTAAATTAAAAAAATCAAATCAAAGAGGCAGCATGTTCCATCCAGGGGATGGATGGATGGAACATGCTGCATCTTGTGGAAAAGGACAAAAGAGAGAGTGAGGCGTCAAAATCTATTCACTAATCATTGCATCACCCACTAAGCCCCAAAGTTACATCTTAGATAAATGCTCTTTGTTACTATATGTACATATATAAGCTTTACAAAGTCTAAACGTCTCTTATATCATTGGTTGTCCATCACGTCATCATGTGCATTTTATATGATCAAGTATACGTCTTAAACTCTCTAATCTTACAAAGAGTCTGATAATAAAATAGATGGAAAGGGAAGAAGAGGAGTGGATGTGTTGTTTTTGCATTCACCGAACCGACAAATCCCCCTTTAAACGGAGCAACTTTGAGGCCTTTTGTAAGGAATATATGTAACATTTTCCCATTTTTACTTGTTTTCTTGCACCCCCAAAGACCATGACGGGTCACCTTCCACCTCAACTTTGATTCAAAACTCGATTAAATTAGAGTTTCATGTAAATAGTTAGGTTTTATAAAATTTAAATAATCTAATTTTAACGTTTCAACCAAATTAATTAGGATTAGTTTGGTCCAGTTAGACCAGACTCGACCATTTTGTCATCCTTAACCCTAATCACCGCTACCATTTCTTTCTCTTCTATTTACCTCCATACTACTTTCCTGTGTTTCTGAGCAAGGACTCCTATCACAACTAGAGATAGAAAGAGCTGTACTTTACAGCTTATCAGGTATTAGCACATATGGACATCATATCAGCTATCTTCTTTAGTTTTATTTTATTTTATTTACTAATCTTTTAGCATATTAATTTTACATATTTACTTTTTTAACCTGCATAACTTTTTTATTATCACATTTGCATGTGAGTTTATCAGAAACAGTCTTTCTACTACGTAAGAGTAAGACTGCGTACTATCAGATCTTCCCAAGCTCCGCTTTGATGCGGGATTCGGACTGGGTGTGATAATGATGACTATTTTCTTGTGTTTCCTTAGCCACAACCCTTTTTCCAATCTTTAAATTAATAATGAGTTTAATCATCATATTAATAATTAGGGTTAACCTTGTGTCATATAGTTTGATATATTATTAGCATATCAAACTCTCATTAAAAACTTTAACCATAAAATCTAAAACGACATTATTTTTTCATACGACGACGCTACACGTGACACTATACAACGTCGTTTTAAAAAATGTAGTTATTGAGAAATTATTGGTAGTTTTTAAAAGTTACAAACTGGAATAAAAATACGACAAATTATAGGGTCAAAATATTTTTTATCCCGAGAGAAATTGATATATTTTAATTACACGTAAGGTTGTGATTAAGTTTAATCAGTAATATCGTGTCAAACAAAGACTTTAGTGGTCAATGGCCTAACTTACGTCTTGTTGTCAATAATGACATAAAGCTAACTTTGTCTACTTTGTTAATAGTAAGTAGACATAGTTAGGTAAAGTGTCAAAATTGAACCAAATAATGTCTACCAATTATGAAAGGTCAAAATTCACGGACTCATCAAGGTAAGGGTAAGATTACGTACTATTAAATATGAATAAAATTAAATATATATTATAATTATCTTAAATTATTAATTTAAGTAAAATGAAATTGGTTTATGTCAGATTTAAGAGTTAAATTAGAGTTATAACCACTATTTATATGATCCGAAAAGAGAGAAATTCTTGCATCTACCAAAACGATGTTGAAGATAAGTAAACTTATCACTTAGTTGACAAGATCTTAAATTGGATCCAAGCGATTCTGCTGGTCAAGGGAACGAAATCTTTTGTACCCACTAGCCTGTACTAATTTTATTCTATGTGATCTCATCCACATAAATATGTAAGACTCAAAAAAATTATATGAATAAGATCGTGTGAAATAGAGTTAGTACAAACTAGTGGGTACAGAAGATTTGATCCCTAACTAAGGGAGTTGAACTAGTTATATAATAATTTGTTGTTAAAGAGCTTTTTATATTGCGCGTGTTTCTACTACCTTTTAAAGCGTGACAAAGCTTTCTGAATCCAACGGTTTGTAGCCCAAAAAGAAGACGTGTGCGGCTGCGGTGGCCCAAACACAATGCTTTGAAAATCATAATGGGGCTCCATTTTAACATGTTTGTCGGGTCCGGGGCGATCCATGATCGGGCAAAATCCTGTCGGATCTCTCATTTGCTGGGATCACTTCCAAGTTCCAACGAGTGTCCAGTTCGCCTGCGTTTTGTTGTCTGAGTGTCTTGTGATGCGTGTTTACACGCGATGTGGGATGAGCCTGGGAAAAGAATGCTGAGTGTTGCCAGGGGCACGAGAGGAAGTTTGATGGATCCTCCTTTAGTGGAAAGATGTTTTGCTTGATAATTTAAAAACTAAAAACTTCTTATGTACCTTTTTAAAAAGGAAAAAAGGAATTAAAATTAAATTAAATGCACAAAAATTAATATCAAATTGAGGCAAGTTATATAAAATTCTCTATCAAATTTGATATTTAAGTTATTAATATATAATTATCATCGATAATTCTCGTCAGCTAAATAAAAATAAATTATAAGTAAAAATAAAATTTTATCTCGAACATTCAATAGAAATTTCGCTGACACGCGGAATTTGAGAAGATTTAATAATACGCACTCTTACCTGTAACTAATTGAGAGATTGTTCTTAAATGATTCACATAAAGATGTAATATGTAATACTGAAACATATTTACTAAATTATATTTAATATATAAATTTTTATTCATTTTTACAATATTAATGATAAGTGTGAAAATTAATTAAATATTAAATATTTTAATTTATTATATTATAATTTACTATTTTTATGTACTTGAATTATCACATAAGTTAGATTTATCTACATTAAATAAAATGTGAAATTTTAATAAATAAAAGTTAAATAAACTTAAGCTTTATTATCTCATAATTATCTCAACACTAATGAATGAATCGTAAATTATTATTATTTAATTATAAATATAAGAAAATATAAATATAAAATATAAAATAGGGATTATGCTAAAAATTTATTTATTAACTACAATAACAACAAGAATTAAGTAAAAATCTAGGTGAAATATGAGGCTTAGAAAGGTGCAGTAAGACGTAGCCTTATCTCTAATTAGTAGAGAGGCTGTTTTTAAATAACTTATATGAAAATAATAAATACTAAAAAGAAATAAATAAATGCCTAATAAATACAGTATAAAATAAGTAGTATATTAAATAATACGATAAAAAACTAAAAAATCTCTTTATTAATGGTTTGATTTGTTAAATAATTTGTTTAATACTTATAATTAGTAAATTATTATATGTTTTTAAAAAAGTACCATATATATAGTGATTTGGTTGTAAATTCTGAAGTTTCAATTATCACTTAATAAAGGGGTCAGATATTATGTTCCAATTATGATGTTTGTATCATGTTTCATTAAATCTTATCCACATATTTATCCGAAGATTTGATGTGATTAATAGAGAGCCATTATTGAAATTCATTTTAAGGAGACGAAAAAAAAAAGTATTTAGCCGTTGAAACGGTTTTCCTGTTCCCGGCCTATAAAAGGAAGGTCCAGAGTTAGTCCAGTCCCTCTTAGTGATGAGAACATAGTCTCTGTTTCTTGCATCTGAAAATTCTCTAATTTTCTCAGAAACCAAACATCGGAAGTGGAAAGTACAGGGAATTTGAGTTTCGTCTCTTTCACTTTTTTGTCCTTCATCAAACTTTTAAACAGTGGGAGTGAAACAAAAACCAGAACGAAAAGACCCCAAGAAACCAACGTAAACAGAGCAAGGTCACTGTGTAGTAACAGTAGCTGCACATAGTTGATATTGTTGGTTCAATAAGAGCGAAAAGGATCTTTTTTGTTTCTTTTCCTGTTTTTGAGGTCTCGCCGTTTTTGGGGTTTTGTCTCTGCAGATTGGTGGCGCATTAAATCGAGCTTTTATTGAAGAGAGATCCGTAGCCTGCGGATTTTATATTGCAATTATTTCAATGCATTTTAAGGCTTTCTCTGCCATAATTCTGGAACGGATAAAGCTTATATTCTACACCTGCTGAGTCTTCTAGTTCTTTAGGTAAAGGACAAGCTTGAAACTGATCAGGATCTGTTTCTGGTTTCTTCAATCTTTTGTCCAAAAAAGACTTCTCATTACAAGGTTAGCTTCAAGGTGGGTTTTGCTGTTGTGGGCTGTCCTTCTTTTTAGTCTGGTTCGTGAAAAACATGTTAAAGCTCTAGCCTTTTTCGTTTTCCCCTTCTTCTCTTTTGGATTCGTGTGAGAGTTGTGTTATATGTAATCTCTTGAAGTTTGGAAAGGAATTTTGTGATTTATCTTGATCTGGGTAGGGTCTGGGGTTAAGTTTTGATTATGGTTTTCCTTTTCTGGTCTCATTACTCTGTCTTTTATATGTTTGAGATCTACCAGGATTTAGACGTTGCCTTGTTAGAGAAAATCGAAGACAATGTTGCCTCAGAAGCAAGCAGAAGAAGCAATAGTGTCCAACTTTAGTATTGAACCTGACCAGGCAGGTAAAGACGAAGAAGAAGAACAACGACAACAACACTCCATGTTTAGCGTCAAGAGCCTTCTCTGGCATGGAGGCTCTGTCTGGGACGCTTGGTTCAGTTGTGCTTCGAATCAAGTAACCAACACCAAAGTTAAAACACAAATCCCCTTACCAATTACTTTTTCAACGTAACCCGGCGTACAACTCCCTTCGTGTTTTTGGTTGTTGCTGTTATCCATGGCTTCAACCTTATACTAAAAACAAACTTGAACCTCGTTCTTCTAAATGTGTATTTCTTGGTTATAGTCTTCTTCACAAAGGTTATCAATGTTTGTCGTTATCCACTAACCAAATATTCTATTCACGACATGTTTTGTTTGATGAACAGGTTTTTCCGTTCAAGGAAAGTGATGGAAAAACTTTAGTTCTTGGTCCACCACCACCACCAATTCCCATTCTCTCACTCGTACGACCACATCCACCACAAGCTACTCCAATCGAACCGAGTCACACTCCAGCCCTACCACAAATTCATCCCTCAATACTACCAGAATCAAACAGAACCCTCGATCTTCCGATTGATAATACAACTGCCACTCAAACTCTTCCTGTTGCACCTCAACCACCTCTTACACTCCAACTTAGCCACGAAGCACAGCCAAATCTAAACCCTAATCCTCAAAATACTCACCACATGGTAACCAGAGCCAAAACTGGAAATTTAAAACCCAAAAATTACATCATAACTTCAACTATGCTCACCACCCCCCATCACATATTAAGAAGCAACAAAACAATTAGTTTGGAGGAAAGCAATGTCAGAAGAAATTGATGCCTTAATGGCTAATGGGACATAGGATTTAATACCAAGATCACAAGCTACAAATGTGATAGGTTGCAAATGGGTATATCGCATAAATACAAAACCCGATGGATCCATTGATTGCCACAAGGCTCGACTTGTCGCTAAACCATTAAAGACCAGGTGTGGATTATACGGAAACTTTCAGTCCTGTTATCAAACCCGCAATGATTCAACTCATCCTCTCAATTGCTGTCAATCAAAAATGGCTTATACATGAACTTAACGTATCAAATGCCTTCTTGCATGGGTCACTTAAAGAACCGGTATATATGGAACAACCTCCGAGTTTTATTGATCAAACCAAACCACAACATGTGTGTTCCTTAAAGAAGTCATTATATGGGTTGAAACAAGCTCCACGAATTTAGTATTTTTGTCTCACATACATATTACAAAAATTTGGCTTTAAAGAGTCAAAGGCAGATAATTCTCTATTCATCGATGCCTCCGGAAGAAATACTGCTTATTGTCTTGTGCATGTTGATGATTTAATTTTGACAGGCTCTACACCTCATCTTCTTCAAGAAATCACTCATTATATTAGGTCAGCTGTTGCCATTAAAGATTTGGGCCCTCTCACATTTTTTCTTGGTGTTGAAGTTACGTGGACACCAAATGGATTACATCTCTGTCAATCTAAATACATATGGGATCTTCTACGGCGTATAAATATGCATGAAGCAAGCCCTGTGTCCATGCCTTCCTCTCCATAAGGCATCTTATCTTTGAACACATTTGACAACTTTGAAGATCCTACATTATTTCGACAAGTAGTGGGCACACTACAATATTTAGCTCTTACACAACCTGATATCACCATGGCAGTTAACAAGACAGCCCAGTTTATGCACTTGCCCTCGATAAACCATTGGCAAGCTGTGAAACGAATACTTCGGTACTTACGAGGAACAATAGATCATGGTCTCCTCATTCAACCTTCGAGCACTCCACCACTTTTTGCTTTCTTTGATGCAAATTTGGGTGGTGACAAAATTGATCGCAAAAGTACCTCCGCTTATGCAGTTTACCATGGCATCAATCTCATCTCTTGGTCCTCAAAGAAGCAAAACACAGTTGCTCGATCCAGCACAGACTCATATTATCGAGCTCTAGTGTCTGCAGCTTCCGAAGTATACTGGTTACAATGTCTTACGCGAGAACTTCAACAACAACTTCCTACTGTTTCACGCATTTGGTGTGGTAATGTCTTAGCCACATATCTTGCAGCTAATCCAGTGTTTCACTCTCGCTCTAAGCACCTTGAACTTGATTTTCACTTTGTTAGAGATCAAGTTCGTAAGAAAAATTTACATGTATCATACATTCCCATTGGTGATCAAGTAGCTGATATCCTTACAAAACCATTATCCAAACAACGATTTCTTTACTTGAAATCCAAACGGATGGTAGTTCCTCCCATCTGTTTGCAGGGGGTGTTACGGAAGTGAACAAATCAGTTTAGTCAATCTCTATCCCAAAGTTAAGGGATTTAATCTTATCATGTTGGTATAACAATCCCGTAACTATGGGGATTTACTTTGATCTGTATATTGTATATAAATACTTTGATCTGTATCTTGTATATAAATATCAATGGAAAGCTAGTAGCATGGTTTCTGCAATTCAAACCATTTTACACTCCTTTACTATCAACATCATCATCTACCTATAATTTGAGAAATATATTGGATAAAGCCAAGAAAATAAAATTTCAGAATTAATTCTATCTAGTTTATATCAAAAAATCTCAATGATAAAATAAGAACTAAAAATGCTTAAACAAAACAAAAGGAAGATAGTAAAGTGATAAAAATTCTTTTCAACAAATTAATAAGGAAGAACATGAGATGCTTATTGTTATTTTAGGAACTTCCTTTTGTGATAGTAAAAGAAATTCATAATATAGTTTTTTTAGGAACTTCCTTCATAATTTAATTACCCTTTACATAGTGAGCCATGAAAATATTTCAATAAAAATTAATAATAAAAAGTTTTTTTTCCTTTAATAAAAAAATAAAAAATAGGAACATAAATTTAATCAAAGCCTATTCAATTTACGAAAAACCAATTGAATAACATAATCAATGGAAAATAAAAACAATTGACATATTTGAAGAAAGATATTGTAACTAAGAGAATATCAAAACAATTACAAGATGAGAAAACAAATAAAAAAATTGTCGAAAATTATTGACAGTAAAATACATGTTGACTTAACCAATGCTTTTTGGAATAGGAAACAACACAATGTAGATTTACATTAAGAAAAATATTTCACTGAAAAAAAATTCCTATTAAAGTTCATCCTATTTAAATGAATAAATATTTAGAGAAATTTTATGAACAAGAGTTTAATGATTTGTTAAAAAAAATGCTAATCTCTCCATCTAGGTCCCCCTAAAGTTGTATAGAATTTTATGTTAATAAAAACTCTGAAAAAGAAAAAGAAATGCCTAGATTAGTGATAAATTACAAGCCTCTCAACAAAGCATTAAAATAGAGTAGGTATCTTATTCCTAATAAAAAAGATCTACTTCATGGACTTCACAATTATTAATTTTTTTCAAACTTTGATATGAAATCAAGATTCTAACAAGTACAAATAGACGCTAAAGATAGGTACAAAATCACTTTTATTATTCTATTCGGGTAGTATGAGTAGAATGTAATGTCCTTTGGTTTAAAGAATGTTTCATCTAAATTTCGACAAATAGTGAATGAGATATTTTCACCATATTCTAAATTTTGCATCATTTTCATAGATGATGAGTTAATATTATATTTGACATTAGAACAACATTCCAAACTTATTAAAACCTTCATCATGTCACTAAAAAGAATGGATTAGTGGTGTCAAAATTGGAAGTCAGCCTCTTCCAAACTAAGGTTAAATTTTTAGGGCACTATTTCGACAATGGCATAATAACACTGACTGAGAGAACTTTAGACTTTAGCAATAAATTTCCTTAAATATTTGACAAAAAAACAATTGCAATGATTTCTAGGAGGCCTTAGTTATGTTATAAATTTTTATCCTAACCTTAAAAAGCTCTGCAAACTCCTCCATGATAGGTTAAGAAAAAATCCAAAACCTTTGACAAAATTACATACTAGCTTTGTAAAACAAATCTAAGACATGGTGAAAGATATTCCTATGTTATGTATAGCTAACCCTAATGTGTTCAAAATTCTAGAAATTAATGCTTTTGATAAAAGATATAGAGATGTCCTAAAATAAAGGTTAATGACAGAGAGCAAATTAATCAATAATTTTGATTATTCAACTATTAAAAAAAAACTTTTCAACTTTTTAAGCATTTCAAAATTTCAAGGTGATTTATTGAATCAAAGATTTCGTCTTCGTATTAATTACAAATATGCTAAAGCATTTTTGTTAAAAGATGTTTAAAATATTACATCAAAGTAAATTTTTGCAACAATTTTGAGTATTTTTTATTTTGATATTGAATTTATTAAAGGCAAAGCAAATTCTATCCATGATTTCCTAACCCGAGAATTTATACAATCTAGATAATGATCTTGAGAGCCAATATTTATCCTAAAGCCAACTAAAGCCCAAAAAGCCCATCTCTTTTAGAACTCACGACAGAACATCCAATAAAGACATGGAAAGAAATATTGGAAAAGAAAGATAGTTCCTTTTCTACTAAAAGCCCAAAATGAGGCCTTAACGTCCTTATCCTCAATTATCAACATTTTGTAATTGGTTGCAACATTAGAAATATATTTGAGGGATTCTCTTAAATAAAGCCTTAGAAAACAAATTTTATAAAAATACTTGTTTAAAATGCAATTGAAAAAATCGTGTTACATGAGCCATAGCAAAAAGAAGTTTTACAAAAAAAATTTTCAAAAGATTTGCAAATTTCGAAACAAAACTTATTTCAATGCAATTATTTTGATAAAGAACAATTTCAAAATTCAAAATGGGTTTTATGAATCAAAACCTTTTGAAGTGATCAACAATATTTTCTCCAAAGGCTGGCATTATAAGTCTTGGAACCTTTCAAAGTTATAAGCCCATTATTGGCATATTCTTCAAGAAATCGAATGGGTGAAAATCAAAGACCACTTTATTGAACCTGACCAAAATTGTACCAGTTTATTCCACCTGCAAAATCAACATAGTGATTCCTGCAATAAACTGGGGCCAAGAGCCCTAAATGTAAAGAAATTTGAAGCAAGCTCATTTTTCAACAAACCTTCCTTATTCCCCAACCTATAGCTACTATAACTATCAACAAGCCTTGTTCAATGCCTTTGCAATGAGCAATGTCACAAGCCACGATTCCTAGCTATTTGTCTTCAACACTGGAACCAAAAACAATTGTCCATTTTAGTTTACCAATTGGTAGAAATGATATGGATGCATCCCTCAAATATTTTCACCAAATGTATACTAAGGATATTATATATTTAAAGAAAAACACCAACCCAAAGACTACAAAGATGTTTTCACTCCAAGCTTATTATAAAGGCTTACAAAGGCTTAAAGCCAAATACTTGACAAAGCTTCTATGTCAAAACCTTTTTGTCAACAAGCTACTTGCATCCAAGTTTTTATGTCGAAGTCCAATTTTCTTTCTCAAAGCCCTAAAGCCCTTTTAATGCTTCACATTATTTGAATTTTGCCTTGAGATATCTGCTTCAAAGCTTTATTATTTGATATTTGTTCTTCCTTATGCATAGCTTGTAATGGTCTCGCTTAACTGTCCATCAAGCTTTCTTATTTGCTTTAATATTTGATATTTGATATTTACTCTCTTAAATATTACAACCTGCAGTGTTGACTCTGTTGTCCATCAAGGTGTGCTATTTCACATTTGCTTAATTGCTTTGAATATTATAACATGTAACAGTTGAAATAAATTGGCCTGTCATTAATAGCTGAAAATCAAAATATTAGCCAAGTACAGAAGTCCCAAGAAACTCTATCTTCATGGTCAAAGTTTGAAAGAAAGAATTAATGGAGCTTATGGTTTACAATATGTACCTTAAAACATTTCACTCGTAACTTGCCACCTCTAAACTGAAGGACACCAATCATTCATAAGAAAGAACTTTCGAGTAAGAATAAGAAAAGGAAAAGGTAATCCACAACCACTCTGCTAACTGGCACAAGCACGTCATGAAACCCCAGAATTGAATACATGTAAATCCAACAAAGTATTATAATTCCCTTTCTCAAGTTCTTCCTCTTTTACCTGATGGAGCAGGAGGGTCTCAATAACAAAATCTTCCCAATCAAGCTTATTCTCTCGTGTTTTTCTTTTCCTCTTCTGCAGATATGTAACTTCCAGCGACTGAAGCTTAGAAGCATCAATGGAATTAGCACTCCATGGGTTCATAATCCTCTGAATACGCAGCTTGGCTGCATAAATCTTTGCCCTTCTTCTCTCATTTTCCATGCAACCTCTAACGAAAGATGGAGGCATCGCATCAAACCCCACATCCATCTCCAATATTTGCTTGAGAATAAGCTTCTTGCTTAATTCTGATTTCCCATCCCACCATTCTGTTGCATGAAGCTCCAACCCTCTATTTCTCTTTCTCCTACTACTTACTGCACTCTCCCTTGAATACTTTCCACCACCACCCTCAAGAAACTTGTCATAAAGCATGGACAGGCATTCTTGAGAAAGTTGTAGCCTATCCAAATCATCATTGTCAGCTTTCTCAACACTATTTCTACCTTGCAACTCAAAATAACGTGAATCATCACGTTCCACACAATCTACCTCATCCCTATACCTAAAATCCTTCGCCAAGCATTCAGTAACCACATCTCCTAAATCAAACCAAACACTGTCCAGACTTTCCTCTTTCCCATCACTCTTTTCCATGGATTTTATTTCCATGTATCGCATCAGAAGAGGCACATTCTTCACAACATTTTTCACTGTCACGTTACTTCCCCATGGTAAAACTTGTGCAACCTTCACAAGTGCTTCCAACAATTCCTTGTACCTCGACCTGCAAGTGGATACTACTGAATGCACCTCCCTTGCAACATTCTCAATTTTAATGCCTTCAACTCCATTCAGTTCTGAAACCAATACCACCACAGCAACAACCACTGGAAGTGGCCTTCTCCCAGTTGTCAAGAACCATTTCACCATACATTGTATTAAAAATACCCCTTGTTTCCTCATCTTCTCAATTTTATCAGTGTCAACCCTCCCCAAACTCCATAAGTTCCTCACTACCCTCTCAAAAGAACTCACTATATCAAATTCAGGTAACTTTATATTCAAATGATTAACAACCCGCATTATCATCCTGCCCAATTCATGCAAATCACAGCCAACCACACTACTGGTCTCAGCAATAGACAAGGATCTATTGTCGCTCCTCATGGTAACATAAGCACAAGCACCAATCAAAACCAAGAACCAATCACCTGCTCCAAACTCCCCATCAGTGATCTTACTAATCATGTGTTTGACATCTGCCACTTTCCTGCTGGTTATGTCCAACTTGAAGGTTATTTCATCAACTAATTTATTCGCCTCATAGATTTTCTTGTCTCGATAGTTTAAGACACTACCTGTACCTGAAGAGCCAAGGTGGATGAAGACACCTTCAGGGCCGTGAATACCACCAGTACGAACCTCAAAGTTGTCAAATGGTTGGACAATGCCACACAACTCACAGAGGAGGCTCCCAGTAACATCATCACGTAAAAGGGATCTATGCCCGCATGAGCAGCACGGCATCGTGGGTGAGAAGTTTCGGGACTTTAGGATGTTTAGTTATTAGAAAAATGAGAAATTATAAGGAAGTTCCACATGCACTTAACAGAGAGGAAGGGAGCAGCATTCAGGCCTTAATTTGTATGATCAAACTTTACATTGGTGGTTAAGTCATGTCATTCTAACACCTGAAAGAATATACAGAGAATTATAATGCATTTCCTGACGTTTTAGGACCTAGATCACAACATTGGCCTAAACAAGTGTAGCAAAGATTAAGATCCCATCAGAGATGAACAATAATTCAGTAAAAGACAAGAAAAACTCTAAAAGATGGCAGTAATTACTTGGAGCAATTTCACCCAAAACTCAAATAGCCAAATACCTAGGTCATAACATTGGCCTGGCAAAGGATAAGATTCTATCATAGATGAACAATAATTCAGTTAAAAAAAAAAAGCAAAACTCAACTGATGGCAGTGATTACTTGGCGCAATTTCACCCAAAACTCAAATAGCCAAATATAAAATAACGACACAATTTATTGGCAGTCAATTACAAGAAAGCAGCGAGCAGCTACCAATTTTAAAGCCTACAAAATAATTAATTGGTTCAAAATTTCACCCATTTCAAATTACAATCATTAACTTTGGATAGCAAGTTGCAAGAAACAAAAGAACTCTAAGACCATGGCCAAAACAGCACCATGTTATGCTTGTAGATTAGTGAAAAGTCCTTCCTGAAGCAATTAAAGTGAAGCAGTGACTATGGATAGCGATCAGTCAATTAATTGCACTACAATACTAGCCCAACTTTCACATATAAATTACTCTCCCACATTTTGGAATTCACCTCACATTTTATATATAGGTGAAAAATAACTAAGTTCAGAAAGCTAGAAGCGTTAATAGTGCACTACACTAATGAATCAACAATAAGAGCAAAAAAAGCTTTAAACAATCAAATTTCTACACCGCAGAGATAAATTACTAAAGAACGAAATTAACCCAGAAAGAGTACGGGAAGAAGTACCCAAAAGGGTAGACGAAGCGCAGCAATCATCTAATTAACGTAAGAGAAAATCACTAGGTGTGGTCTATTTGTAGACAGCAACATGAATAAGTCAGACCTTTTAGCAAACACCTAACAGGTCCACTTACCTTAATACCTTCTCCTCCCCAAAGCATGCCTCTGCCTCTTCTGTTGAATCTCAAAAATACAGCTCAATTTCTCAATCTCAACTCACCTCTCCAGTTTCACGTCTGAGGAGCGTCTCGCCTTTTTACCAGTCCGTGTGCGGCTGAAGAGTGTCTCTCCGTCACCGCATCTCACCTCTTGGCCAGTTCGCCGCCTGTCACTCGTCTCGTGTCTCAACAGTTGGGTAACGTGATTTCAAGTTTCAACAATTGAAAGTTGAAACAACTACAGTATATGAATAATTTATTTGAGGCAATTGAAGGAAGACGGTTCACGTTTGTGGGAGTTAGGGCAAGCAGTGCAGTGAAGATTCAAAAAGGAGGCTTGAGGTTTGTGATACAACTACAATTGTATAAGTAATTGGGCCTTGGGCTTTGTTTCACATTGCATAATATAATTTTCCGTTTGAGTCCGAAACTCAATTCTTTAATTAAATCGCTTTGACTTATGATTATTGACTAACAAATAAACTCTGAATTATGAATTCTCATTCTCTAATCCTAGTGATCCATAATGACATAACCTATTAAGGTGAATTGTCTAAAGTTAGACAACCAGCTCCATGATGTGAATTGTTTAAAGTTAAATAACATAATGACATATTCTAATAATGTGGATTGTTTAAAGTTAAACAACTAAAACTTAAATTATTTCAATTTAAATAATATAATGACGTATCTGTGTTACTAATGATACACGGTAACATATTCATAGCGAATATTGATATGGATTTCTTTAAATATTACGCTGATTTTTTTTATAATTTGTAATTTTATAATATTTTAATAACGTAATTATGAAATTCTAAAATCTCTTGGTTAGTGCGCGTGTATGTTTGTATATTGCTTTAGTAACTGTAGCGGTACACTTGTTAACTTTAATTAGTTGAATCTCCACTAGTAATTCACAAGGATGAATGGCAAGCTTATGCCTAGCTGCGCGATGCATATGAAGCAACAAAGTGATTTGATTGAATGAGATCTCATCTCACCCTGCGGAAAACAACTTGGAACACATAACCTAGACACTGAATCACCAATTGTTAATCCTTCCATTAAAGATATTAGTTCCAATAGCATTGGCAAGTTTGAGACACCTTCTGAAGACATTCTCCTGAACTTCCTAGAACTGTGGCTAGAGCTTGGGAAATTCAAGAAAACTAAACCAAGCTAGCTAATACTTTTTATGGAGCTTATAAAGTAAATTAAATAAGATGAAAACTAGTAATATTAATGAAGAAGTTCACAGGAAGTCTTAGCTCTCCAATTTTAAATATTAGTGTGACTGGGTGATAGGAGAACGATTAGGAATTTAGGAATTGGATGAGAAGAAAATCCGGTGGAAGAGAAGAGAATCGAGTAATCGTGAGATTTGTTGATTTTTACAAGTATTATCTACACATTTATTGGCTGGCATACTTAGCAATACCTGCAGGAGTATTGAAAAAGATTGACAGAAGTATACAGGACTTCATATGACATGGACAAAATCTCAAAGGTAAAAAAACTTCCAAGGTCAAATGGAGTGTCATTTGTTCACCAAAAGAATATGGTGGGTTAGTTATCAACTCAGTTAGTAGAATGAGCAAGGTATTGTTGGCTAAAAAGCTATGGAGGATTTGCTATGATAGGGAGAGTCTCTGGGTGAAATGGGTGCAAATGTTTCATGTTAAACAAGGAAGCATCTGGTCTGTAGCTCAAAAAAGTATTCAATCCTACACTTTTCAACAAATATTAAGTACCAGAACTTTTATGCATTCTCACATCAAACATTACATTAAAGATGGCAAAGGCGCAACTTTCTGGTTCGACAACTGGCATTCTCTTGGACCGGTATGCAAGACTCAATAGTTTTCAGCTCTAACAAGGTTAATCCCTATTAACACTAAAATGCACATATTTGTTCTCAATGATAGTTAGTTTTGGCCATTTCATGCAGGGAGAGGAACCAGACCAATACTTGATTGTATGCTTGATTATTCACCTTATCTGAGACATGAGGATGAAGTTAGATGGGAGCTACATAACTCTTATAAGTTTACAGCTACATAACTCTTATAAGTTTACAACTCAGTCATGTAAACAGACGTTGCTTGGTCTACTGATCACTATCGTCTTTCACATGCTGATATGGAGTTCTGGAACAACTCAGTCACACTCTTTCATACTTTGGTTAGCAGCTCGATTAAACTAAATACTAAAGATAGGATAAAATTTCAGATCTCAGATAAGTTCTATCTTTTATGTACCAATGAGGAGGAATCTATTAAACATATATTCTTCAATGCTGCCACACTAATCTGCTATGGAGAAATTTTCTCAGTCTATTTAAGCTACAGGATATGAACCTCAGTCTATTTAAGCTACAGAACATGTATTGGATCAATGGGCTAAAATGGAAAAGCAAAGAGGATTTAAAGGTGTTTAAGGCTAGTTTTACAATGCTTATGCATTTCATATAGATGATGAGAAACACTAAGATATTCGGGAAATCTGAGAGTTACACTAAGTACACCTGGGGATGGCTATTATGATAAAGTTTCAAAAACATCTAATCTTAACAAGTATTCAGCACCTAATGAGAATACAGGCAATACATGTATTGTTAATCGGTCTTGTAGGTAGCCAACTTGTACATACTCCAATTGTTGGAGATGATTATCATTTCCTTTTGTAATTTCCACCTTTTTGTAAATGAATACATTACTTATTTTCCAAAAAAAATGAAAAATTAATTAATATTTAAATTATATAGTAAGTTCAGTATTTGATAAATTTACCTTGTCAAACTAGTATGCCACGCTAGATGGATTAATAGTCTAATTAAGGATAACTAATAAAAGCAATAATGTTTTAGAGTTACCATTTCATAATTGATATTGTAAATGATGGTAAGAACTAAATTAAACTTTTTACAAAATGTTGATGACTGATATGCACCTTTATTTTTAAATAAAAATTAAATTGAAAAGTAAAATAACTAAAATAATGTACTTCAATTTTATAATATATTGAGGAAATAATAGTAGAAATAAATTAAGAAAAATATCAAACTAAGAAAAAATAAAACTTTACTTTTATTTAAAATTAAAATTAAAATAGATAATTTAAAAGGTGATAATATAAACTGAAAGTTAAAATAACTAAAATAATGTACTTCAATTAAAATAGAAATAATTACAAAATTGTTATTTTTTTCTTTTCACTTCTTTTGTTTTTTAAAGAAATTTAAAGTTTCAATAGGTTGATTATAAGAAAAAAAAACTAAGTCTTAACGAAATTTAGAGAAAAAACACCATTCATAACTTCATTCCATACATTTTCCGTTGACTCTAACTAAACAGTTTACTCAAACTTCGTCAAGATATTAAAAGTTATATTTGTATATTGTCCAGTGTAGTTTAATCATTCAAAATATTGAGAACTTTAAATTAATCTCCAAAATAATATAAGATCTCCATTATATATTAGATTACAAATTTAGTCTAATACAAGTAAGAAATTAAGTTCTTTTGAGAAATAAATAATATTTTTAAATTAATAAATCACATATATTACTCAAATATAAATTATTAAAATTTAATTGATTAAGATTTTTCACTATAAAGACAAACTTATTGCGTAATCAATTTTATCTTATCACAAGAGAATAAAAAAGATAGGGAATAAGTACAGACGAATTAAAAAGTCAAAATTTAAGTGACAGATAAGAACCTCTCAAAAACCTTTTCTATGTTATGTATTTTACCGATTGTTTAATATGCAATTAAAAAGACTAATTAGTGAAGTTAAAGTTGACACTGATAAAATTCACATGCCATATTAGGACACAATGCAATAATTATAAGACTTAACAACCTAATGTAGTACTTCCCTATCATCGATATATCTATTTGCAAAAAGGATAGTAGGGTTGATATCACAATTTTTAGTCCAACACAATGCAATAATTATAAGACTTAACAACCTAATGTAGTACTTCCCTATCATCGATATATCTATTTGCAAAAAGGATAGTAGGGTTGATATCACAATTTTTAGTCTAAACCATTTGTTGCTTTCTAATGCTTGTAAAAATGTTGACTTATAACTTTTAATAATTAATAAAGGTCAAGATCAAGTCTTTATAGTAAGAACAAATAGATTTGTGTTGGATTAATACTTATTAAAACCATTCATAAATAGTTAAAATAAAGAAGAGAGTTAAAAGTAAGAATATGTTACAACTTAAAATTACAATACGAATTCAAAATCAAATGAAATGTTCAAATATTACAATTGCTTCAAGTTAATGATTGAATTATTTAAACTTATTATACTATCATACTTTGATAGAAACAATATCCTAATACATTTTAGTGTTTTTTGGGGAAAAAAATTTGTATTAACACAAATTAAGCTTGACAAAATATACATCTCAATGACATGAGTCATTAATTACAACTTAATAGTAGAGAGAAGCTAGACACATAATAAGGCATCCACACTTCCTGGTTTCTCAAGAAAAATTCATGAAAATGCACCAGTATAGGAAATGTAAATAAATACTAAGGGTCTTCGTTTCCTAATGTCTCAGCTCATCGTACATTCTAGTGTATCCTTATGCTTGCACTAAGATTGTGATGCTTTTCTTTAACTAAAAGGATTTCCCTTATCCAAAACATAGTAGCTTCAGCCAGTTGTTGCATGTCCATCACCTTACTCATATATAGCTTTCTATTTCTCTCCTTCCAGATAGCATAAATTGAACAACAAAAAGCTATTTTGAGAGCTACTCCATTTTGCCTCATCTTAATTATCATATTGGTAGTCTATTGTAATGAGCTTCCCCATTCATCCTGGGAACAATATACCTATTCTGGATTTTACTCTAAATAACGTGTGAGACCTTGCATTGGAAGAATGTGTGGCTTCAAGTTTCATGTTTCGTTCCACATAAATCGTATATAGTGTCAAGATTTAAAGCACTTTTATACCATCTGGCTTTCGTTTTGATCCTCTCTTTCATAGCGAGCTAACAAATGAATGTTGCCTTAGATGATTAGGAATTCTGCCAGACTAGTTTAAACCAAATTACCCTAGGTTGTGCCACCTTGAACAACTTGTAGCATGATTTGTTGGTAAATTCCTTAGAGTTGTTATCCGTTCAGATACTTTTTTTCCTCCTCACCAACTGAAGAAAAAGTAAGAAGTAAGTTATGCAAGCTAACAACCCCTCTAAAGTTGCAATTCTAGCTTCCATTGCGAATTATTGAGCTAACTCTTGCTTGAATAGGAATGTTGATTATCAAATGTCTAAGAGCATTCCTATTAATTAAAGAACTTAACTCACTCCAGTTATCAAACCAAAACCAAGTTAATTCTCCATTTTCAATTATTTTCTTCATCGAGTGGTATGTTTGATGTCTCAGTCTTAACATTTGCTTAAAACTCCATGAGTTTTCTTTGGTTTGATCTAATTGCGAGAAGTTTTTCTCCTTCATATAGTTTTCGTTAATCCACTTAGACCATAAGGTCTCCTTATCTTTAAATATCCTCCATATCCTTATCGTGAGAATTACTTTCTGCATAGACATAAGCGATGTAATCCTTAAACTCCCCCCTCCTTAGAGAGACACAATTCATCCCATTTCACCTTAGCCCCTCTTAAGTTTCCAATTTTCCCAGCCCATAGGAACTGCTTGATATACCTCTCAATCTCCTTTACAAACTTCGTTCGTAGAACCAAATGAGCACTCCAATGCGTACTAACATTCCTTAATATCATGGATATCAACTACAATCTTCGAGCAAAATACAACCACCTATTTTTCCAAGCATTTATCATGGTTTTGTGCATTTTGACTAAAGGCAAGCAATCCCCATATTTTTGTTTGTTCATGGTAATCGAGATACCAGATATCTAAATGGAGGAACGTGAATATGAAGTTTTGTCAATATGCTTAACTCCTTCGCATTCTGCATATTTGAAGAAACATAAATATAACTTTTAAATAAATTAATATTCAAACTTGACATCTTGCTGAACTTCTCGAGAATTGTCATCATTATATTGAAGTAATACAGATACACTCCACACACCAAAATTAAATCATCCATAAAAGATAAATGATTTAGTGATCGTATCGTTCAAGGTTTAAAATTTATAAGCCCTCAAATACCACAAACGCAGGGGTCGCAACTGTAATATAAGAGGTGTCGATCCCACAAGGAGGGGGACTAATCTAAGGAAATTGAAATAACAAAAATAAAGTTCATAAGAAAAGTAAATTTGAGAAATTGATTGGCAAGAGTTGTAATCCAGAAATTAACACAAAAAGAAATGAAGTTTTTAGCAATGCAAAAACATAATGGAAATCAATCAAGAGAAATTAACCAAGTTATGAGAAAGGGAATTTTACCTATCATTAATGTTAACCTAATTGATTATGTGTTAATGGGGCATCGGTTCTAGACGATCTTAGGGCTGATCACTCTCTCTCGAGTTATAACTATTAAACCCTAATTTGTAAACCTTAATTGGATCTCTCAATTAACAAAAGACTCATAATCCTAATTAGATCTAAAGCACTCTAATAAACTATCGGGTCTTACATAGGATTTCTCTCTGCACAATTACTGTTCTAATTAGTTACGGGTTCTATTGAATCGTCTAACTCTCATTAATCTGATCGAATTATTTTTTATTTAGTTCACCTTCTCAGTTTATTACCAAATTATGTAAGAAACGTAACAAATCACAATACCCAATTCAAATAACACAAAATCAACTCGGATAACATTAAATCAAAATAAAATCTTGAAGGAGAGTTTAGAAAACCATCAATATTCCAAATCCTATCATCATACTATCCATCTAAATTCTATACATAAATAAAATCGAAACGAAAAGGAAATAACGACTTGGAATAGATGATGGAAGGCAGCAACGTTGAAAAACCTCTTGATCTGCAAAGCACATCGGGTCAACTTTGTCTTCCTCTTCTTTCTTTCTCTTCTTCTTCTTTCTCTCTCTTGATATTCTCTCTTTAGGGTTTCAAGTGTGACTACATGAAAAAGCTCCCTTGTTTACTTCATTTGTTATTATTTAAATAGTCTTTTATGTTTTGGGAAACCATAGGATTTTTCCAGGGATCGAAAGGTATAAAAAGTCCCTCAAAACATGAAGTTCGTAAGTATTTGTACATCTGTCCAACACAGGCCATGACCGTGACCCTGTAGGCTACAATCGTGGCTCATATTTTGAGCCTTCTATCATGATCATGGCATGTAAGCCACGATTATGGGCCATTTTTGGAGCTTTTGTCACGATCGTGGCATACAGGCTATGATTGTGGGCCAAACCTGGAGCTTCTATCACTATCATGGCCTGCTTGCCATGATCGTGGGCCTGTGTTATAGCTCGGGTTCCCTCCACTCCTGCGTTCTTCAATATTGACCCTGAAACACTAGCAAACACCTTAAGGTACCTCAAAAATATAATATTTAAGCTCAAAAACTTGTACTAACCCATAAAATATATAAAACACAAATAATTAACAAATTAACACAATTCTAACATAAATACATGCTAAATGATCGAATTAATGGCTAAACACATATTAAACTATACCCTAAAATACTATGCAATTTACGCTTATCACATCCTCACACTTAAACATTTGCTTGTCCTCAAGCAAACAAAACAACTAACAATACAAAATCACAAAGCACACAATGCAATAAAGAGGCAATGACTTCAACTTTATGAAACAAATTTAACTCTAAACACAATCGTTCAAGTTGTTCCAAATTATTAATGTCAAGTTTATTCACCTCTTTCAATTTTACACACACATTAATAATTATTTGGTTAATCAAACTTTGTAAATAAACTTAAGTATGTTTTCATGAAAAGTTAAGCTACTTATAAGTTCATAGGTTTTTATTAGAAAACATTCTTTTTTGTTACTTTTTGCTGATATAGACCTAGTCTTTTTATACGGAGGCAAACATTGGTGATGAATGTCAATCCGGTTACTCGACTAAGTCATGCTTTTAGTAAGTTGCTTGGTTGGAACGTCATTATAGCCTTTTGATACGAAGGCACATATTTGTGATACGTGTCGATCTGGTTACTCGGTTACATCACGTTCTCAACTAGCTACTAGCTCTATTCATAACCTGAAGGCCAGCGGAATCGTTATATATTTAAAATTTATAAACAATTTTTTTAGTTAATGCCTACCTTGTTGCTTTACCTACTCGTTTTCATGAAAAAAATACTGGCAAAGCTACTTAGTCGAAAGACCTAAAATTATGAATGAATGTGACAACTAATAGGGTGATAAATTAACACTGAATCCTAATTAACATACATATTTTAGCTAAAGAACCCAGATCAATAATTTCACGAGCTAATGACTCTTTACAACCTAATAGATTATGTTCAAAATTAAATCGATTTCATTCCATCTAAGCCATCGATAAATTTAAACAATTCACAATATGTAACCTAAACACACTAACATAACAATATGCAAAATTCACACTCAAAGCAAAACACACAACCCTCCCTACACTTGAAAAGCACATTGTACTCAATGTGAGAAGGAGACAAACAAACACATGGAAGGAAATAACATAAAATAAAATAAAACAAAAATAAAGACTAAATTTAAAAGAAAAGGGTTAGAATAAAACCTTACAGTGATAGAGGTTATGATGGTGAGGTGTTGAGACCAAATCCACTTGATGCTCGAGATTATTGTCTTATCTTGTAATTGCTTAAAGAGAGTAAGCGAACTAGTAATTCCAGATCATTTCAAATCATTAAAATTTTATTTAAAATTAAAAAATCTAACTAAACATAACAATTTAAATCTAACTACCAAACGTGCTAATTTATAGTCATTAGTTTGACCTTGTATCATTGGAAACTCAGCTGGGTCAATTATGAATAGTTTGCTTCCACCCTTTTTGTTCAACATCAGTTTTGTAGCCTATAAGTAAACTACAAATTGCAAAATGATCATAAGGACAATATTAATAAAATTATGAAAACCAATTAAACTCAGTAATGTTCTTTTTTCAAATGAACTGTTAACAAAACAAGGAATAACAAAACTCCCTGAATCTTCTATGAAATCCAACAATTTGCCCGATAAGAGGGTGAGTTGTTCTCTTCTTGGTTCTTCCTCATTCACCCTCATCTCCTCTTCTTCTTTAGCTTCTTAAATAGAGACTTCCATAGCTTCTTCAAACTTGATGTCCATTGTCAACTATTCTTCATCCTCTAGTTCCTTCAAATATTTGAGCACATCAATTTTTCTGATTGAGTTGCCCTCCTACGAATTCTTTAATACATCATTCATGTTGAATGTCACTTGGTCATCACTGATTCGAATGATGAGATTTTCTTTATGGACATCTATCTAAGTTTTTTCGATGTTCAAGCATGTTATACCAAGATATAGGGAATAATAGGGAGGGTTGTCATTCTTTTCTTCATCCTCTTTCTTCATTTTTTGATCTTCTACAAGATGAGGTTTAGCTTGAATTCCCACTGGTTTTTCTTGCTCTTCTCCATTTCTACGTATGAGAGCCTCATATTGCTCTTGTTGATGTAATTCCATACTGCTCAGAGAGTCTTTCACACTTCTCTCACAAAATTCACAGGAAAGCTATCTCACTTGAATCTCCAGGTTATGAATAAAAGAGGCATGATTTTTTATTACTTGATTAAATTGCTCTTCCAGTCTCTTTTAGGTCTCTTCCATGTCTGTTAGCTTATCCATGATTTTTTTTAGAATCCCATGAACTGGACTCTTCTTGCTGAAATTCTAATAGGTCTTGATGTCCTATGTGAGTACTTACGTTATTAAACCAATAGAAATTTGGGTGGTTTTGCCACCCTGAAGTGTATGTATTCATATAAGGATGATGATTTCTCCAACTAAATTGGGGCTCATTGAAATCCACAAGAGTCCTTTGCTTCCTATATTATATATCCTCCATGATCATTCTTTTTATCTCTTCTTGATATTTAATTTTTTGGATTCTTCATCGCTGCCTTGTGATGTCCAAATCAATGTGTTTTCAATTTTTGCCTAAACTTCCTACACCTTTTATTCTTTTTGTGATCGAGTACCACAATCATAAAAGATAGTGAAATGCCTTAGACTACAAGAATTAAACTAATTATACACCTCCCCGGTAATGGCACCAAAAACTTAATCTTGTTGTTCGAGCTTTAAAATTTATAAGCCCTTAACTACCACAAGTGCACGGTTCACGATTGTAGTATAAGAGGTGTCGATCCCACGGGGAGGGGACTAATCTAATTCTATGTTATCTAAGGCTAAGGAAGTAGAAATAACATAAATAAAGTTCACAAGAAAAGTAAATTCGAGAAATTGATTGGTAAGAGTTGTAATTTAGAAATTAACACAAAAAGAAATAAAATTTTTAGCAATGCAAAAACACAATGGAAATCAATCAAGAGAAATTAACCAAGTTATGAGGAAGGGGATTTTACCTATCATTAATGCTAACCTAGTCGATTATTTGTTAATGGGGCATCGGTGCTAGAAGATCCTAGGGCTGATTATTCTCTCTCGAATTATAACCATTAAACCCTTATTTATAATCCCTAATTAGATTATGAAATTTCTAATCTCTTAATTAACAAAAGACTCACAATCTTAATTAGATCTAAAGCACTCTAATAAACTATTGGGTCTTACACGGGATCTCTCTCTGCACAATTACTGATCTGATTAGTTACTGGTTCTATTGAATCACCTAACTCTCATTAATTCAATCCAATCGTTTTTTATTCAGTTCACCCTCTCAATTTATTACCAATTTATGCAAGAAACGTAACAAATCACAATACCCAATTCAAATAACACAAAATCAACTCAGATAACATTAAATCAAAATCAAATCCCACAATAGATTTTAGAAGAACATCAATATTCCAAATCCTATCATCATGCTATCCATCTCAATTCTATACATAAATAAAATCAAAATGGAAAGGAAATAATGACTTGGAATAGATGATGGAAGACAGCGACGTTGAAAAACCTCTTGATCCATAAAGCAAGTCAAGTCAACTTTGTGTTCCTCTTCTTCCTCTTTCTTCTTCTTCTCTCTCTCTCTCTCTCGGTATTCTCTCTTTAGGGTTTCAAGTGTCCCTACACGAAAAAGCTCCCTTTTTTACTTCACTTGTTGTTCTTTAAATAGTCTTTTATGTTTTGGGTAACCATAGGGTTTTTTGGAACTCCGAAAGGTCTAAAAAGTCCCTCGAAACGTAATGTTCGTAAGTGTCTGCATGTCTGCCTGATGCAGGCCACGATCGTGACTCACATCTGAGCCTTCTGTCATGATCGTGGCATGCAAGCCATGATTATGGGTCATTCCTAGAGCTTCTGTCATGATCATGGGCCAAACCTGGAGCTTTTGTTATGATCGCAACCTGTCAGCCATAATCATAAGCTTGTGTTATGGCTCGAGTTCCCTCTTAAACTCGTATATTCTTTGATATTGACCCTGAAACACTAGCAAACACATCAAGGCACCTCAAAAATATAATATTTAAGCCCAAAAACTTGTACTAACCTATAAAATAGTTAAAACATAAATAATTAACAAACTAACACAATTATAACCTAAACACATACTAAATGATCGAATTAACGGCTAAACACATATCAAACTATGCCCTAAAATACTATACAATTTACACATATCATTTAGCTTTAGCACTTCAAATTTATGGTGAAATATGAATCTCGGATTATCAAAGGTGAGGGCTATTAACATTTTGGAGAGAATCTCAATGGCAAGTGAGAACAGAAAAGGGAAAACGGATCCCCCTTTCTAATAACTTTAAAATTCTTAAAGAAATTAGTAGGCCTTCCATTGATACGCAAGCTGAAATTTGTTGTAGAAATGTACTCTCACAAATATTTTTGGGAAGCCAAAAGGTTGAAGACAATCAATGATGAAATCACATTTAATAGTGTTGAATACTTTAAAAAAATCAATCTTGATACAGCAACTCTTAATGGACCTTTTGGAAGTGTAATCCCTCATCAACTCTTGAACAAATAAGATGTTATCCCCAATACTCCTTCCTTGAACAAAAGACTATAATAGACTCCAAGCATTTCTTCAATCTATTTATAATTATCTTCAAAATGAGTTTAGAAATGGTGTTACAGCGAGATATGGGGCGAAAATCTTTCATGCTAAAAGGATTTTGTATTTTTAGGATGAGGCATATGTAGGTTCTATTGATTTCCTTGAGAATATTGGAGGAGTAGAAAACTTCCTGCACCGCTTCCACCACAAATCACCTATAATGCTCCAAGTCTTTTGAAAGAAAAAAGCGTTAAAATCATCTAAACTGGGAGCTTTTGATTGATTCAAATTGAGCAGGGTGTTTTTAATTTCCAACACTGAAATTAGACCAATTAGTGCTTCCTTGGCTTCTTGGCTGATTGTCTTCTTCGATAAACCAAGAAAGGTCACGTGTTGTTCTTATTTTAGGTGTACCTATCAATCCTTGAAGCAGTTCATTACAATATTCTCCATCTTGATTTAACTAGTACATAAATTGCCCCTCTCATCAGCTAACGTAACAATTTTGTTTATATTTCTTCAAGCCAATATAGTGTTGTAAAAGAACTTCATATTAGCGTCACCATCCCTGAGCCAGTTAACTCTAGATTTCTATCGCAAGATAAATTTATCAACAATTAGTGCTGAATTATACTCCCTCAAACAAGCTGTTGATATGTGTAAATTATACTATGTTTTGATGGATTATACTATGTTTTGATGGATGTTTAACTGTACTTTTAACTATTTCTTAGATGATTATCATGCATATAGGCTTAGAATTATGTTATTATTAGTGTTTGTTTATATTCTAAGTGTTTATATGGTTTTGAACATGATTTGGATCTTAATTTCATGTTTCAAGAGGTGTTTGATGTATGTTTGAAGAAAACAGAAGAATCGGAAGTATGGAAGCAAGCTATGATCATGGCTTGTCTTGCCATGATCGTGACAGAGAGCGTAGACAGCTATTCCAACAAATTTTAGCTTTTCCAGCACAAGACTCTTTCATAATTTTAATATTTTGAGGTTATTTTTGGAACCAAATTAAATGGGTAAACCCTAGAAGCGTTAAGAACTATTTAAGAACATAAAACACTCAAAAAGAACAGCCACCATCTTCCAAAGTGAGAGAGAAAGAAGGAGGAGCAAGAAGAGTAATCTAGAAATTCCAGATTTCAAGTTTGAGTTCAAATCAAGTTCTTTCTTTCTTTCCTTTGTTTATTGCATTAAACTTGATTTGTAACTTGGATTTGAATATGTTATTCATGTTTAGGATGCTCTAATTATCAGATTTGGATTTGTACTTAACTTGTTTTGTGATAATTGTTGTTGATTTCAATTCAATTTTCTGGTGTTGTGATGTTTGGGTACGCTAATACTTCGATAATAAATCGAGAGTGTGAGTCAAAAGTAATCCAATTAGGCTGGGTGATGAGAGTTAGTGACCTAATAAGTCTCCCAAATATCAAATTGGTAATCATACAAAGAGATATCTTGTGTGAAAACTAGATTATTCGATATATCACCTAAGAACTAGTTGAAAACGTTAGGTAGATTTTATGAATCGAGAGGCCGCAAAATCTAAAATTTCACCATCAATTAGGATAATTAACTAGGTATTGCGAAAGAGTAATCAATCCCTTAAAAGATCTAGAATCAACACATAATTGAATCAATAGCGGTTAGGGAACAAAATAACAACAGAATGAATCCTAAGCTTCATCCTTGATGTTCCTCATATATTTATAGTAGCTCATTTGTTATTTGATTATTTGTTTTGTTTTATTTAATTGTTTTAAAAGTTTTATATTTTATGTCAGACCCCGTTTCCAGAGCCTAACTTCTCATACATGATTATTCATGCTTGCTCTGATACCATAATCCTATCAGACCCCGAGTTCGGAGTCTAACTCCTGTTCATGCATACTTGCTCTGATATCATGCCTGTTACTTTCATCCATGCAGAATATTTACTACGTAAATTATCTTCCAGAGATAACACCTTAATCACTTTCAGATTATCTTCTCAAAACTCCCCTTTATTAATCTCAACTCAGCTCCTAGAACAGTCGACTAGTCCATTCCTACCTTTCTACCTGAATCCTTTAATTATCAGCGTGGTTGAGTCCTCACTTTACACTTATACTTGCTTCGGGGCTCTTAGTATAACT
>JANQAP020000177.1:3373916-3387503 GCA_026874005.2 Erythroxylum coriaceum
GCCGGATTTTTTGGCCGGTACCGAAGATGAGATTCCGGTACCGGTCTCCGGCCGGTACGGTACCTTCCGGCCGGTACGGGCCGGAACGGTACGGAACTCATCACCATGCTATCCAGCATGGATTTTTTTTGGTTAAATAGTTTGTTAACAAATTCATTATTCATACAAATTAAGTTCAGCTTAGCTCGTAAGGCCATCTCCGACTCAGGGTCATTTCAAAAATCAAGGGAGAAATATCAAAATGAAAGAAAAATTAATTTTAAAATATTCATATTTTTTCTCTATTTTAAAAAATATTATAGTGTCACGTTAAATTTAGAATGGCATTGATCCTTTTTTATTTTTCAGATTTTTTTTCTCTCATCCTTTTTTTCTTCCGTTCTTTTTTCTTTTTTTATTCATTCTTTCTTTATTTTATTATTTAAACAATATTTTAATATTTTTATTATATATTTATTTAAATAATTATAATTTTATAATAATTTTAAAATTTAGTTTCATATATTATTGTTAAAATATTTTTGATTTATAAAATTTGATGTTTGATATTATATAATTATATTATTATTTACTATAATTAAATAATATAAAATAGTGTAATATATTTTATATATTATTTCATTTAGTATTATTAAATAACAAATTAAAGTTTAATTGAAAATTTATTATTTATCATTTATTAATATAAAAATATAACAATAATAATATTGTGAATAAAAATATACGCAAAAATATAAAATTGGTTAATTTTATAAAATAATTTTAACAATTATTAATAAAAAGTAAAAAATACTGAAAATATTTTTTAGTGTAAAAATAGAATTGTAAATTCTAAAAAAAATAGAGCTGTAAATTAGATTGAAAAATATTATAATATCTTTAAAATGGGTTGAAAATGCCATTTTTGATTAATAAGAAAAAAGAAGTTAGCTTCCAACTTTTTATAAGTTGATTCGTCCTAATTGTCTCATGGCTCAACTAACAGCAGTATGTATACAAACAAGTACGTCATTTGACGAAGGAATGGTGAAGAGAGTAAGCTGCACGCTCGTTCATGAGGGCCTCATGGCTGTCATTTCCAGGTAATTAATGTGTCTCACTGAAAAGCTTCCCAGTCCAGTCTATTACTCAGTCTTCCACGCTTTTACCTGAGGACGTGTCGTTCACGAACATTGCTTAATTGAAGCCAGAGCAGTAAATAACCACCGTAGTTCAAGATCAGAAATTGTCAAGAATTGATTACTGACTGAGTCTACACTCTACAATTTGGCGCTGCTCTCTGCTGCTGAGCATCCACGTGAATAAGAAAGTAATTAATATAAAAAAGCCATTCAAAATGAGTGAAAGATCTAAGAGAATCTAATCGAATAGTTGTCGTCTAATGTACAGTGCAGATCTGGGAGAGAGGCACTGTGCTTAAATTATATACTTAAAACACAGTTAGAGAGAGACAGGGAGAGACTTTAATCAACGCTAACGGACACAAACACGCTAATTAAACACAGTTAGAGAAAGACTTTAATCAACGCTAACGGACACAAACATGCTAATTACACTTTGGGAAAAAAGGTAAAAGGTAAGTCCATCATCAGGTCATCTTTCTTTTGCGATTTAGAACATTGTAATAAGTTTAAGTGAAAATCTTATTCTTGGGTTTGAACTTTGAATTTTGAAATGTAATCATGGAAACTTACCGGAAATGTCTCAAGTCCCCACCGCCACCGTAGTTCCTAACTCTACGCTATGTTTTCCCAAAATTCTTGGACCAGATTGTTCGGTTATCCAATCAAATGTTATCTCAGGCTCATCCCAACTTTTTTTTTCTAGCTTGTGACGTGTTTTAGGTAAGTCTTAGTTATAAAAAGGCAACTCAAATCTTCTGTACCCTTACTTATGTGCCTATTTTGTTCTATTGCATCTCAGCTACCCAGGATCATGTTCTATAAAAAGGTATTTTTAAGTTATCCATACATAGACCAATCTTCACTCACACTACGCAGCCCGTAACAAGTAAAATACTGATCAAACAAATTTTTTCATTCTCATGATTCAAATTTAAGAATTAAGTGTTAGTTAAATAAATTTCTCTATTCCCAAGATTCGAATTTGAAACGTCCAGTGAAGGGATAATATTAACCCCCCAAGGCTCACTTAAATCTCACCCGTATAATACAGCTGGACGTCAACAACTATACTCATTCATGGTATTATACCATATTTAGCTTAAGCTTCGTCCTTAAATTCATGTATTCCGTGATTAACATGCCTTCGAAATAACCTATTCAAAATTGTGTTCATTCACATCTTATTTGGTATGACCCAAAACAATGCATTTTAATTCAACTTATTGCCCAACTCCTATTGATCTTTTTTAAGAATTTAATTTAATTATATCAGTAGTATGATATCAATATATCTAAAAATATGTTTTCTTTTACATTTATTAGAAATTTAATTCTTTTGAATTACATAATTCATAAAATTTTGCATTAACAACTCATCTTTATCGATATTTTATTAATAACGCATTTTTCTTATTACCTTCTCACTTTTCTTAATTATTATGTCCCCTCCTCTCCCGTTCTCTTAATTTATAATTTATATAATTTTTGTGCAATTAATTAAGGTTTTTAGTTCTTATTAAAACATTATCTTCTTAATTAAAAAACAATTATGAAAATTGAGATTTATTATTTTAAAGTATATTTTAAAAATAATATAGTTCAATATTTACGTATAAAAACTATACCAAAATTGATAAATCTTTTTATTACTAGAATTCAATTCAGTTATACTAAACAAGGATAGCAACTTAAATCATATTATTGATTCTGAATATTATGTTCCAATCTAAAAAAAAATTTGTAGCATATATGCCTATTACATTCTTAATTACAAAGAACAGAACAAGTTTAAATTCTGTAGGCATTATATTAAGGTAGGCCATTCACATCCATTGACTTTGCTTTAAATCATTCTTAGGATTTGAACAAAAGTTAAATAACCATACAAAGACTGAAAAACGTCTAATTTCTTAAAATAACTCTTGTTTTTTGGTATGTGTATTAACCACGATAACCTAACCCTTTAAACATGACAACATAGACTCTTTATTATTAATCAATTTTGCATAAATGAAATTTGTTTGTTGTTTTCTCACGCAATGTGTTAACATATTTATAATATATCAACAATTTAAATGTAGGAGATTGATATGATTAAATATAAGAGATTGATTAATATATAATTAGAGATGTTTTTTTCTTTATTCTTGCTTTGCAAATATGATTCAAAATTCAGTTTTTTCACAAATTAAAATATTACTCTCTAATAAGGTCGTAGAATATAATAATAAATCCTTCACCCGTTTTCTTGATTAAGAAAATGTTATTTTAAAATCTTATCCAATTACCTCTCAATAAAATGGTCGAATAAAACAAAAGCATAAAGACATTTAAGAGACCATACTTGCTCTTCTCATATCTTCATCTTTTCCAGAAACCTTTTAGGAAAAAGTTATTCTTATTGTTGTTTATGCTATAAATCGTATCCCTACTCATGCATAGATAATATATCTTTTCACAGACATTTAAATAATTGTGCTCCTAGTTGCCAAACTTTTAAAGTCTTTGAAAATCCTTGCTTTGTTCTTCTTTGACAATTTGAATACACCAAACTAAAATCACAAACGCAATTATGTTGCATCCTAAGAAATGATATAGGACACAAATGGTATAAATGTTAGGATCCTTTACTCAAAGACTTTATATCTCTCATCGCGTGACCTTTTGGAAATATATGATATTTTCAATTCTTTCAAAATTTTGATTAAGTGAAATCTCTCAATCTTTTCTCTCTAATTTAACCATATATTTATTCCTAGACATTTCTCTTGCAGGTCTATCATGTAATAGTTTATTCAATTTGACTCAGCCAATATATGATCCTATTGCATCTTCTCTAACTATGGATCTATTAACTCTTCCATATAATCCTTGTTCATCTTCTCACTAATCAAAACCTTGAACTACTTGACCCATTCCTTTTCATACTAATTGAGTAAATCACCCTTCTATCCTTCTTTGATATTTTCATGTTTATTCCACCATTGCTTTTTGTATGAACCTTGCACCTATCGTGAGGCATACTCGGACTTTCTATGGTAGAAGAATTATATGCACTTCTTAGCACCAACACCTAGGACTTGATTGACTTTTCTCAATATAAGTTTGTTTTTGGTGTAAATGGGTTTATAAAATTAAGATTTGAGTTGATGAATTAATTTAGTAATATAAAGTCCAAGTTATTACTAAGGGCTTTACTCGAGAGAATGGTTTTGAATATGAGGAGACATTCGCTCTTATAGCCTCTTTAACCTCCATCCGTAGTCTTATTGTAGTTGTTGCTAGTAAATATTGGTCATTATTTCATATGGATGTTAAAAATGTCTTCCTCAATAACAATCTTAAAAAAGAAGTATATATTTAAAGCCCCACTTGATTATAGCCATCCATCCAATAAGGTTTATTATCTTCATAGAACTTTGTACGAACTAAAACAATCCCCTCACATATAGTTTGCCAAATTGAACTCCAAAATTGTTACCTTGTCTTTCAGTCTAACTTATATGATTGTATCTTGATGACATGATACTTACTGGGAATGACACTCAAGGTATCTCCTTTCTCAAATCTTTTCCCTATCAATACTTTGGGATGAAGGATTTGGCTAATCTAAGCTACTTTTTAAGTCTTAAAGTTTCCTCTAACTCCTCTTGTTATTATCTTTGACAATCCAAATATGTTGTTGATCTTATCTCTCATGCTAGTAACATAAACATTAAGATGATTAGTACTCCACTTGAACTCAATGTTCATCTTTCAGCTATTGACTGAACTCTTCTTAGTGGTAATACTCTATATCATTTACTAGTTGGCAGTGTTATTTATTTTACTATAACCCATGTTGATATTGCTCATGTTGTTTGCATTATCAGTCAATTCATGACTACGTGTCATACCACTCACTTTTATACTATTCTTCACATCCTTTGGTACCTTATTTTATAGTCTTCACTTCTTTAGCTCATCTGAAATAGAGTTAAGAGCAAGCTATAACTCTAATTAGGTTAAAGACCTTATTGATTATTGCTCTACTACTGGTTATTATTTCTTTCTTAGGATGTCTCTTATTTTTTGATATAGTCAGAGATAATTAGTTATTTCTCACTTTAATACATAAGAAAAATCTTAAGCTCTTACTAATACTATCTCTGAGCTCTTATGGTTACAATGGTTACTTCAAAATATGTGTGATGCCTTCTCCTTTGCATCTCCTCTTTATTGTGATAATTAAAGTGTTTGCAAATCACTCGAAATGCTATTTTTTATGAACACATTAAACATATTAAGTTTGATTGTCGTCTTGTGCGATATCATATACTTCAAGGCATTATCCAAGATGTTATATATGGCTCATATAAATGGACACGTAAAGTTGGAGGAATTTCTTATAATGTGTTAGTTGTTTATGATATATTCTCTAAGGTAAAGACTGTTATATATGACTCACATACCCAGACATGCAAGCTTGGACGTGTTTTTTAAATTATTTTGGTTAAACATGCTATATTCGCCAAGTTGGAAATTGTTATGTATGGCTTATATACTTGAATGTACAATATTCGAGTATTCTAAGAAGAAAATGGGTTATCTTATTTAGAAACATGTTTATGGTGGATTTGAAACTCTAGAAGGATTTCAGGACTTATTAAAATAGTTTAAGTTAGGTTAGAATTAGTATAAGGTAAGTTACATATGATTATACTAGCTAGAATTTACATATAATGATACTTTCATAAACTTAGTCTATATGTAGGAAATATGTAGTATTTATCAAGAGAGTGATTCAATTAAATAATAAAATTAATCACACTTGGCTCCCAAGGATGTAGGAGTACCAAATTGGCTAAACTAAAAATCTTCTTGTCTTCTTATTTACTTCTTTTATACTATTAATATTATTATTGCATATTATCTTCCAAAAGTTGTATAAGAGCAATATTGAGTCGGCAATGACTTTATTTCTAAAGATTAAAGTGGGAAATTTAAGTGAAAATTAAAATTTCATACTATGACAATAAAGAGTGAAACATTTGTCGACAACACTAATATGCTTACGTAAGGTCTCAAGACCAAATCAAGCCATAAGTCAATAAGTTCAAATTAAGTTAATTTAGTTTTAGGCTAGCTTAGACTTTTTTTCTCCAAATTTTTGGGCTTTATTTCAAGCTCAAGTTTAAGCTTTTATAACCTAGTCCAGCACAAAGCCTAAATTTCAATTATATACTAAAAGATATCATTTTATTTATATAGCAAAACGATGTTGTTCCATAAATGAATATCATTTTCCTCCATACACTAAATGATGTCATTTTGTTTATATAATAAAACAATGTCAATTCGTGAGTCAATATCATCTTCCTCTCCTGTAAGTTGCTCCCAATCCCACTCCCAAACTAACTCCTTTATGTGTATCTTGATTCTTGACCCTCCTCTCTGTCTCTCTATGTCCTAACTACTACTCATAGTCCTCTTTATCATATCATTGCTTTACTTTGAGAAGGCAGGTATTTTCGCTCTAGCTCTATCCATCTTGAGAACATATATCCAATATATGACAATTCATCTAAATGATTATTATGCTTAGGAATTATATCTCATTTCCTTTTTCTATTTCGCCAACCCTAATGACAAATAATATTCAATTATGAATATTCTTATCATGGAAATTATAAAACAAATGCCTTATTAGATTTTGTAGCTTTTACTAGATTTTTCTTACCTACCTTTCCTGTTGGGTTCCAATTTTTATTTTAGGTAGTAGGACATTGAACTTGAATTATGTTTTGTTACTTGATGTTGTTGCGATTAGCATGTTACTGCTTGCATATTTATTCTTTTAGTGGGATTGGTTACGTTCATCCAGTTATCTGAGGATTATATATGAGCCTAAACACATCATTTATATCTTAGTTAGTATAATGATTTGATACCAAGAAATGGGTGTTGTAATATGGAGAGTTTGATTAATCATTTTGGAATTTATTAGTTTTATTTCTCAACAGATAGAAGACTCATAAAAAATGTAACTAAAAGATATATTAAAAAATAGCATTGAATATGTTGAATTTTGATATTATCCCTAAGAAAAGCTATAACATTATAAAAATGAGGCAACAATGATGTTGTAGCCTCATTTCCATCTTCTCAGCTAACAATAATTAATGTTTAAGGTGTGAATATCTTATTGTCTTCGAGTTTCCATTTGCTTGGCATTAAAGATTAATAAAAAAATTATTGAAAGGGGTTTAAACTAAGTTTTCAAATTCATTTTGTCTCAACTGAGTGAATTAAAAAATTACCATAGGTAAAATCTATTGAAAAGTTGATATAATGTTATTTGGATATAATTATGGTTATAGCTAGCTATTTAGAGGTTTATAAGAAGTTAAAAAGTGAAAAAATGAATGAGTGAATATATATTAGATACTTCGAATGTTGCATGAATGACAAATTTAATTGATTTAGTGTGTTGGGACTCTTTATTTTCATAATGGATTAATCATTTTCTTAAAATTATTACAATTTTTTTAGAATATAAATTATTTTGGATTTGTTTAAGAGGGACAATTGGAGTTTGGAAAACTTATCTAGCTATTTACTTGTTAAATATTTTGTTTTGAGTTATGTTTGCAATCTAATTTTAAATAGTACTTTATTTGCAATTCAATATATAAATATTCTAGGAATACTATAAATATAGATATAAATGATCTACATTGTTTATACGTTGTGACAATGTGAGGCTATTAATATTATTTCCTAAATTATGCAATTTATCTTTTTTTCTTTTGTATCTTGTATTTTAGATTTCTCTTATTGATTAACTTCAATGTTAATTCAACCTTTGCCTTGCACTCACATTGTTGTTTGAAGCTTTAGTATAGGAGTTTTGATATCTTATGTTTTACTGTAAGGGCATGACATAGCTGTAGCACTAGTGAGTACGGGTTGATTCTATAAGGACTATTGTTTAATTACCATCTATTCATAAACTTAACAAGCTAGACCAACAACTATGATTTATTAAAGACGAAAATAAAATAAGTAATAAATCTAAATACCAAAACAAATTAATGATCAAGAAATAAATCAATTTATGAATAAACTAGATTTAAGTAATGTTTTTCCTAAGACTTTAGTATGCTTAATTTAACTCTAATTTAATAAATACTTCTAATTTCTTAGACCAAAGATAATTCTTAAGTTACAATTATATTCTCCCTTGAGATATATAACTCTTATCTTTAGATTAATTAATTAAAATTCCTTTTAAATCAAGACAACATAATATGCATTAATTCAATCTATGATCTCTTTTGATAGATTTACCCCAATCTAAGAAAATCTTGCAACTTTCTTTCAGATGGCTCATGCTCAACCCTCTTTATTTATGTAATAATCGAACCATACATATTATCTACCGAATCTCGATGCATAATTCAAATATTTGAATCTTCCACTTTTTCTCTTTCAATTAATTATAAAAGTATGAATAGATTTTAAGAAAATTGGAAATTCATTAAACTAAAAATCAATTTAACACATAAACCCTAGGTCCATCCAACTATATTTATATCTCATTTATTTCATAAATTTTTTTTGAAAATTGAAATTGAATTAATAAACAAAAATTAAGATACAATAGGTTTGATTATAATTAACAGTCACAAAGCAAAATGATCACATCATTATAAAATGACAAAGAAAAGTATAAAAGACTATTTGATTCTCTATACGATAAGGATTTGTGTGCTGAGATGAATATCATGTCTTAGAGCAATTATATAGTTTCTGATCTTGTTGAATAACATCTAAAAAATAGCCACTTTGG
Source organism: Erythroxylum coriaceum (assembly GCA_026874005.2). Taxonomy (NCBI): domain Eukaryota; kingdom Viridiplantae; phylum Streptophyta; class Magnoliopsida; order Malpighiales; family Erythroxylaceae; genus Erythroxylum; species Erythroxylum coriaceum. The sequence goes on from JANQAP020000177.1 coordinate 3,382,872, forward strand.
TGGATGTGGAGTTTCCAAAATTCCTGTTATTTCTCTCTTCCCAAATAGCTACTATAATGTAGGTGAAAGCCACTTTGTAAATCCATAGGTCTCCTTGATGCTTTTGCTATAGTAATGATTTCAAACCATAAGATGGGTGGTTGGACCAACTGACATAGCTGGATTATGTGTTTCCAAATATACTGACTGAATTGAAAATGAAAGTATAAATGATCTATACTTTAAGCTGAGGATTTGCACAAACAATACCAATTAGTGAAGTAGGTATAGTGCTCTATCCTGTCCAAGGTTGATAACCCGTTATTAATTGTCAGCTAGGTAATGGTGGAGTTGTAGGGTCAATTCTGCTTAAACCAGATTAGTTTGGACCAGGAAACATATTGGTTAGAGCTCCTGAATAAGTTCGAGCATGATGGATTAGTAAATGTTTTAGACGATGTAAGCAACCATTTGATCTCATCATGTGAATTGTGGAATCTAGAACAACAGAAAAAAGAAATGAAGCCACTATTGATGAATTATTAGACAAAGAGCTATTCAAAAGGTCCAAAGCATTTGCTACTTTGATTTTTGTGTGTAAAGAGATAGTAAAAAGCTAGAGTCCATAATTGAAGAGAGGGGACCAAAGGGAGTCCAAGGATCATAAAAGAAGGAGGTGGATTTACCATCATAGATTATATGTTTGCAGTGACTCTTGACCTCTTTAAATTTAAACAAAATTTTAAAAAGAGTAGAAAAGTTGGAAGGTGTTCTAATATTCCATAAACTTTAGTCCTTGATGTAGTATGTGTGGATCAATTTTACCTATAAAGAGCTTTTATTATAAATAACCTCTAGATTCTCTTAGTGAGAAGAATTGAGCAAAGAAGTTTAACTGACAGGATGCCTAGTCGACCACATCTTTTAGGTAAACATACTCCTAAACATTTAACTTTAAAACTTCCACTACCTTTAGCTTTCCATAAGAAGTTCTTTAATAGTTTCTTCACTTCCTTAATAACTGCATAGGAAAAAATGATATGCGAGGTGTAATAACAAGATGATGAAATCAACATAGAATTGATCAATTGACATCTACCTGTAAAGGATAAGGCTTTGGAGCAACAAATTTCAATTATATTTTTAATTTTACTGAGGAGGGGCTTGAAATAAGTAAAGTTGGTTTTATGGAAGCAATAGGGACTCTAATATATATAACAGGTAGTTGGGAAATTTTGAAGTTTGTGATGTCAAAGAATCTTGTGGCTAAATAAGAAGCACTTGCTGATAGATAAGAGCTTTATTTATCAGAGTTAATGGACAAACCAAATAAAGAGGAACATTTTACATACCTTAGAGATGGGAGTGACTTATTTAGTGTCAACTTTGGTGAAGTTAAAAATGTCATCAGTAAAATTGATGCTAATCAGGTTGATTTTTTTACATTTTGCATTAAATTTAAAGCTAAATTTCCTTGATGCAGCTCTTTTATGTTATCTGATTAGAACTTCAAAACTAATGAAAATAGGTAAGGGGAAATAGGATCCCCTTTCCTAATACCCTTAGTAACTTAGATTGGAGGAGTAGCTTGTCTATTCACCAAAATTTTGTATGAAACAGTTAAGATGCATTGGTGTATCTAGTTAACAAAGATGTAAAGAAATCTAAAAGCTCTTAGCATGTTAAGAATGAAATTCCAATCCACTGAAAATGAAATTCCAATCCACTAAATCATAAGCCTTTTTGCACAATTTTTACTTGTGTTCCTCCTATTATAATGTTTAAAAAATTCTTGTGCAATAGCAATGTTATCTCTAATGTGCATATTTGGGATGTAACTACATTGAGAGTTATCCACCAAACCTAGGAGAACTCTTTTGAGCCTTTATGTTATTATCTTAGAGATAATAGTGTATATGGATGAGTAGTAAGAAATGGGTCGCAATTCATTAAGGGATTGGTGATCTTTCCTTTTAGGAATCAAGGTGATAAAAATTTTGTTGAGCTCTTTCAATGAGGCTTTATTACTAAAGAACTCTTAAACAACTTCTATAACAGTTTGCCGCATAATGCCCCAATTCTCAAGAATAGAATATTAACGTCATCAGGACCAGGGCCTTCGCATTGAGCAAGAGACTTAATTGTCAATTTAACTTCAAATGGAATGACTGTGGATGATAAAAAATTAGCCTCACTTGAAGATATTTTCTGATGAATAATTTCATCAAGAAGTCTAATAGAAGAAGTGGCTGAAGATCTGGTTCCTAGCAGCTGATTGAAGTGATTAATAGCTTTTAAAATAAAGTCCGCTTGTGTGTGGAGTTGAGTGCCATTAGACAACAAGGTGTTCAGTTAGTAGATTTCCTTAATTGGAAAGCTCTATGAAAGAAAGCAGAATTCCTATCACCTTCTGTAGCTATAAACTCCTGGACCTTTGCTTCCACAAAGAATAATCAAACTCAACTACTTTAGTCTAATTAGAAGAGGCTTAAAATTCATAATATTTCCATATACAGGCCATTTTGTGCCTTATTAAGTGCCTTTTTGGTAATGTTTGAGAAGTGATGAATGTTGCCAATATTAGCTCTATAGAAGATTTTGATTTCATCTCTAATGCTGCTGAGTTTTCTGGCATACAAAAATTTCTTAAAACTCGTGATGATTGAGCTCATACCTTTCCTGACAGCATCTTTGAATCCTTTAATACTTAATAAGAAGTTATTTAGTTTAAAGGAGTGTCTAATTGGAGGTTTAGTAAGTATGAGAAAATTAAAATAGAAGAATGGTCAGATATACTCAGATTTGGAAAGAAAGCATAAGAATTACGGAAAGATTGTGTCCATTTAGAATTAGACATGCCCCTATCCAACTTCTTACTCAAGAAAGTAGTGTCTTTAAATTTATTACTCCAAGTGAAATAATTTCCACCTTTTGGAAGATCAGTGACAATAATAACATCGATGCAATTTTTTAAAGTCTTCACATAGAGGTCTGTTTGAATAATTCCTATTAGCTTTATGAATATGTCTAGTGGCATTGAAATCACTAAGTAGGATCCATGGAGATCTAATACTTTGATGGATATTCTTAAGCATATTCCAGTCAGAAATTCTATGATAAGCATGTTTAAAATCATAAATAATTGAAATATCAAGAAGGAGGTTTTTAGTGAGGATTTTGATTTCCAGATATATGATTTGATCACTGATGGATGAATTAAGAAGCTGAAGCAAATCAGAGTTATAGAAAATCAAAATTCTCCCATTAAAATGAGTATTTAAATTAGAAATAGCCTTCTAAATGCTGGAGAATAAGGTAAGGATGGCACAATGATTGTGATTCTGTCTAGTTTCCAAAATACCAAGAACATATATGTTATTCATAGTAAAAAACTTTGAATGGCTTGTTACTTACTAGCGAATTCAACCCCTTGATGTTTTATCATTACAAGAAAATCGCGTATTAGCGTCGGAATATTTCCGACGACAAAAACTCCGTCGCTAATTACCGACGAAACGTCACTAACCCGTCGGAGAATAAAATGTTTTACCGACGGACTAAACCTTCGTCGGAAATACTGTAGGAAAAAATTTGGCGCAAAATATCCGACAGAAAATAGCGACGCCAATAGTCTCGGTGACGAGAAAAAATGCGGGAATCGTTCCTGCAATTTAATTGCTTCGCCATTTACCGACGGTATAACTCTCTGTCGGTATTTAATCGACAAATTTACCGACGGTAAAAACATACCGTCGGTAATATTTACTCCTCGCGACCGCGAGACTCCGCGATCGCGAGCGAGCGAGACACTCGCTAGTGCGAGCGGTTATTTTATTTACCGACGGAACAACATACCGTCGGTATTTGTGGTTTAACAATAAAATGGCCTCGCTTTTACCGACGGAACTTCTTCCCACCGTCGGTAAATGTCGCGAAGTCGAGCTCATTCCGCGCTCCTCGCGAGCGCGAGAGCTCGCGATCGCGAGCACGCGAGTCCAGCGCGCGTCTCGCGGTCGCGAGCCACTCGTGAGTGCGAGCGGCTCTTGTCTTTACCGACGGAACAGCATACCCGTCGGTATTTCTGGTTTAACTATAATAAAATGTCCTCGCTTGTCCCGACGGAACTTCTCCTTTCCGTCGGTAAATGTTTAACGAATAAATATTACCGACGGTATAGAAATTCCATCGGTCGGCTTCTCTGCTGATACCGACGACAGACCATCTTACCGTCGAAAAATGTCGGCAATAAAACCTATTTTGCCGACGGAATGCAGTAGCCGACGCTATTTGAGTTTTATCCCGAATATAAATGCCGCGTTTTTATCGACGGACTGGCATTTGCCATCGGTAACTGTTGGCAAATGCCGAGCTTTTACCGACAGAAAGGTCTTGTCCGTCGGTAACTGTCGGCGCCGCGTGTTCTGGAAACCTATATTACCGACGGAATTATGTGTTCCGTCGGTAATCCAACGGCTATAAGTAGCGCCCGACCCCCCTCCCCTCCCCTTGCGCTTTCAGTTCTCCTCTTTGCTTAAGGTTCAGAGTTTTCTGACTCCTTCTCTCTCATTTTTCGATCGTGTTTGAGGTAAACTCTCATATAAGTGTATTATTTTACTAAAATAGCATGTTTTTAAGTTTTAAACGTGAATATTT
>JANQAP020000177.1:3457903-3485448 GCA_026874005.2 Erythroxylum coriaceum
AAAGTAACTGGAAGAAAATTAAGTTATAAGTAAATACACTTGCTTTCCAGGGCACTATATTTACATAACTCCAATAGTTGGAACCTTCTTGATAGATTTTACCCTAACCTAGGAGATTTTGTAACTTTTTCTATAAAATAATCAAGATTAAACCTTTTTATCCATATCATGATTTAACTATACATCTCATTTTTTGAATTTAGAGGTGTAAATCAAATAACTAAATCTTTTAGTTCCACTTCTCTAATTCAATTAATTGTAAAACATGGATAATTCATAAAAAATAGAAATTTGTTAAACCAAAAATCAATTCAACACATAAACCCTAGGGTCTATCCCATATAAATCTATATTCTAAATAGTTCATAACTAAATAAAAATGATAACTAGAAAATAGGAAAGAAAACAAGAGTAAGAGACCATTATCATGAGTCTTGAATCTTGAATCTAGAATGTGTCTCATTGCTTCTGTATCTATCTTCCAAGATTGATTTGTCCTTGATCAATAAACTATGTATAATGGCTTCCAAATGACTTTTCTAACAATCTCCTAGCTAAAAAGCTCCTATTTCTTTTCTTCCTCTTTTTTAAAATCCAAAATCCTAATTTTTAATGAGTGACACAAACCTAATATAGGATTGTATTATTAGTCGTATTACTTTTTGCACATTTTTTAACTTCTTCAGATATTTTTGTTGCCAATATAGGACCTATATAGGTACATTTAACTATCGTATTACTTGATCCATGTACTAACATAGGGGTGTGTAGATGTAACATACCACTCCCATAGAGCATATGCCCGAACATATCAAAGAATATAACATACTCTATGAAAATGATACATTAGGATAGTTAACTAACTTATAAAAGGCATTAAACATATCATAAGCATTCTAAAAGTTCAATTCTTCCCATTTCATTCACAAACATAAAAGTCACATGTATCTTTACATATCACAATCCACATATACATTACACAACATTTGTTTGAGTTAAATCTCAGTACAAAATATGAAACATAAAAATGGGATGCTAATACATAAGACATCTATCTAGACTCCTCAGATTCAGCTGATCAGATCTTTGAGCCATTCTCGTCCCCAAAATACAAGTACTAGACTTCTACTATAACACCTTAATAGTTAGAACTCCCTTGATCTTGAAAAACAACATTGCAATATGAACTTAGTGAGCGAACCATCATTGATGTATTCACTCAAGTCAGATAACAAAATCAAGTTATAACACAATTCAACAAGTATATTATACCATCCAGTATTGAATACCACATAACATTTCATCATACTTCAACAAGTACATCATGTAAGATAGCATTGCATATCATAACTCATCATCTATTAACTTCAATTATAAATCACTATTTCAAACAATTCAATAATACATTGCAATTCAATCATTTGATACATGTAGGGATGTATATGCAAATGCACATGTGATTCTATTTTCATTTTTATTTTGTTGTAACCAAGTGCCTATCAACTCAATTTATTGTCCTGTATCTGTTTGTGGACATCAAGAATATTTCTGGTGCTTATCCATTATGGATACTGAGTCTGTGTCATCTGAGCCTAAGGCTCTTTTTCACAATCCTGAGCTCAAAGCTCTTTTCCCACTTCAATCACTCTGGTCACAACTTTTTAATTTGATCATGCATTTCAAAGTGATGAGATGCATGATTTCACATGCCATGCTTTCATTTCAGTATACTCATCCTTTATATCAAGCTCCTCGGATCTAAGTATGACATTTATCAATCAATTGCATACACATTTCATATTAAACATTCAATTCATACAAAAGCATATATAATTGAGTGTACACATCTAAGTTAACTTACAGTATGCTCAAGAAAAGCTATTGCCTCAATGTTCTAGCAATGTCTAGATATTGACGAGCACCTTGCATATCTATCGTCATGCAATACACACATAGTTAACAAATCACTAATTTGTTTGATCATATGAATATACAATCATACATATGTACATATTTCATATTTCAATGCATGCTCAATTAACTTTTCGGGTATGTATTCTTATACAAATTTCTTGACCATTCAAACATTATAGCTTGTATAAAATCTAGTTTAAAATCAGGTTTATACCATAAGTAAGCTTGATTTACTCCAAAATCATAAATCATATATTTACCAAACTTTTCTAGCAATATATAATCATACAATTTCCCAATTCCCATTCATCCATACCTAATACACATTAATCAAATCCTTAAGATCATGTTTGCATTCATAAGAATACCTTTATTCCTTCATCACATCATAATTTCTAGATTAGGTTACATTGATACCAAAACAATACATTCTTTAAGTTATGACATCAATTAACAACCTAAACTTATCAAGCTCTTTAACCAATTAATCAAGCAACAATCTAGGTTCATTCTAAGCCTTAATCAAGACCAAATACACCAATTTAAAGTGACTTTTCCTTAGCTGGTTCAACATGTACACAGAACAGAACTTTTAATCTAGAACTCGGCCCATAATCATGGGGGACCTTGCCACGATTGTGACATAAGGCAAGTAATCAGGCCACGATTGTGCACAATCTTTCTTCCTCAATTCTCCATAAATTTCACATACTTAGAGACATCACTACCACTTGAATTTTTCCAGATTTCATATCCTATAAAGCTAATTCATTTCATACAAGTCTAGCTTCCATATTGATTACATTAAGGCTTCCAATACTGTTCACTTTCATTATTAACAGTTTCCTTTTTGCAAACTTATTTACATCTCTAACTTTCCAGATTCTAAAACATCATAGTAACACCTATCTTTAGCATGAATTCCTCATCAATTATACCTCAAATCCCAAATTAGATCATCCATATAATAGCCTATAAACTACTATTTTCATGTATCCAAAAACAAAACAGAAAAGTAACCAATTCATCTATCGCTTTCCACTATAACTTCAACATCAACACTACATTCTATCCATCTCTAATTAATCATCATATCACATGCCACAAAGATCAGTATTTCACTTACTTGTTTAGCTCAAATGCCACCTCAAAGTATCAAACCTGGTTGGCCTCACATGCATGTAAGATCATCTTAAGAACAAGGTGGAAGTAGGATGGTTTCAACAAAGATAAGAAGATGACAACAAATTCAACAATGTTTTGCTTCTATAACTATCTTTATGAAGGATTTTTGCATGGATTTTGATGTGGCAATTGAATAGAATTTAGGCAAAACATAGAGATGTGAGGGGGAAGTACATTTTGGTAGTGAGAGGGAGAAGAAGGAGAGAGTACAGCAGAAACAACAAAATAAGAGATTCTGCCATGTGTTTGTTGTGTGATGTGAGCGGAGAGGACACTTATCAAGTGTCTAGGCCAGCTATATGTCCTCTCTTTAGGCTACCAAATGTCATTTAGTTCCAAGGCCACTTATCATTTAATTCTCTAAGCCATTTGTCACTCAAGTCCACTACCATATGTCACTCATTTTATAGGCTTCTTCATCCTAAATTTCCACATATCAATTGTCTTACTACTTGATTTTTTTCCTAGTCTAAATGTATATATTAATCCATCAATCTTCCAACTGCAACAAATAACTCCAAATTACTAATTGTAACCCATTAATTCTTTTTGTTGGCAAATCAAAATATAAGACATTAGAAATTCACAATCATGTCACAGTTATTTAGAAACTTTCATATCCTAGAACATGTCAAGTGAGTACAAATTTTCTAAATCAAATTTCATGTGTGTATGCTCATAGTATGCATGTGAATGAAATCATAAAAATCATATTCTAAGTGCACCAAATTCATTCTAATATGATGTAATTCAGTAATCTAACACTTTAATCAGTTAGTAGGTTTGGAAACCGACTATTACAGTAGAGCTGTGAAGGATAAGAAGAATCAACTACTTTGGAACACGACCTTAACACAATGGCAAGTAGGTGCTATATTCTTGGACTCTTATTCGATTTCTCTAAGTTTACTCCAAATTAACCCATTTCTTCTCCAAATTTGCTCCTTTTTACTTCAAGAGGTAGAAATAAGATCTACAATAAATTTTTTTTCTCATTTTAAGTACAAAATCCTTTAAAAGTATCCAAAAGACAAGTAATATGCTATAAATAATGTAAAAAGTAATGTATCTCTAGCATACATCAAGTTTATAATAAGTTTTCTAGTATGCTTGTTCATTTTTTTGATGTATCGATTATTTTGGAATGTCTAATAAGGCTATTGAGGTTCTTTCCCAAACTATACAATTTATCTTTTATTTCATTTGTATATTGTATTCTTTAGCTCAAAATGGTTTTATGATTATCTTGTTTATAATTGTTTTATATAGATGAGCATAATCTTTTAAGGAAATATAATTGAGAGTTCCAATCTAGTATTTGCTAATAGACTAATTGAAGGAATCAATAACGAATGAAGGAACCAATTCTTTAAAGATAAAAAGTGATGTTTAGATTAACTTCATCAAGACTAAATTAAGTGATGAAGCAGATCAAACAGAATGCAAGTATTACCGTAAGATTTTGGCTAGGGGTTTTAAAGGTTGAACATATCATTTGAAGAGGCATATGTACTCATGTAATAGGAGAAAGATGGTATTAGGAGGTCAAATTTTTTTAATCCCTAACCTAATGAAAGGAAAAAGTGAAATGACTATCACGATTTACGATTTTAAGATATCCAAGAATTTGTTAATGAAGATGATTATGGGGAATGATATTCACTCTCTATTGTTGATAAGCAAAACATCAAGAGGTTTGTCACCTTACTTTAAATAACCTTTAAGATGTTATCTCATGATACCAAGAAGAAAAAAAATCTTTAATATTTATAAAGAACAAAATAATTTTTACATTAAAGACATTGTCTAGGAATCATGGATTAGGTACAATCACATCAGATATATGGATGATTGATAAAAAAGAAGGGTTTTATGGCACTGATGACATATTACATTAGCAATGATTGGGATTTATGCTGATAAATCTTAAGGTCAATAATATTCTTAAATTTTTTATCATTTGTTTATTAATTATGTTATAATTGATATTTGTTCATATTTTAAATGGTAGGTTTATTTATGCCTCGATGTTGCATATAAGTAAAAGTTGTCATTTGTATTGGTTAATTGCTTAATGTATTGGAACATTGGCATAAAGCTCTCAATCATAACTTTGGATAAATATAATACAAACAATAATGTGATTGAAAAAGTGAACTCCAAGTTATGGATTTGAGAGCCTGTTAATAGCTAGGAGATTATTTCATATGCGTTGTTTCACACATATTATGAATTTGATAATGAAGGATGAATTGAAGATAATAAAATAAGGGTAGAGGTCATCTAAAATAACTTTGTATATTGAATCACTACACCTAAGTGAATTGAAAATTTTAAAGAAACTACACTATAACTACGTATTCCATGAAAAATGAAGTTATGTTTGGATTTTCCAATAAGATGGAACACCATCTTAAAGATTCCAAATTTGATAACTAAATATATTGATGTGTTTATCAAGTTGAGACAATAAGAATTTATATATACATATTTATAGATAGAAGAGTAATGGGAGTTAGCTAAAGCAATTTATGCGAAGATGATGATTTTTCATAATTGTTATTGAGTTGTCCTTCAGAAAAAAAATCCATTTTCATGCATTTGCTTTTCTAATATATATGCTATTAAGCTAGCATTATCTGAGTAAATCTTTGATTCCAATGAGGTGACTCAGAAATGGCAAAGAAACTGGTGAAGAAATTTCATCTTGTTAGTATATAATTCATAATTCCATGACAATCATTTCTATGTTAGACCAAGGTATAAGATAGAGGGACTTTAATGTTTTATCAATAATTGTACGACGATTGGTTAGAGAACATATTTATATCATTAAATGTTTCTAGTATAATTTGTTTAACAATTATTAATTAATAATGGACAAAGAGATGGGTTGTAGTAGTTTAATATTAGCTTCATCTTTTACTAATACATCATCATCAAGCATAGTTAGAAGTCTAAGTTTTTGTTTTAATGAATTAAAAAAAAGTGCTAGGATTTCTTATAGGAGGATGGAGTTAATTAAATACTTAGAAGTTGATATTATAACTATGGTTGATAAACATTTTGACATTATATTGTGATGAAAGTTGAATGGAGCTATATATATGCTTCTATATATTTATTTGACTTTCGATTATATAAGTTATTGCATAAGAATTGTTAGCAATTCCAATAACTATATATAGTTACTTTTGAGTTTTCTTTTAGTACTAATGGTCAGATAGTGAGTCCTCATCATAATCAATTTTATTCTAAAAATATCGAAGCCTTGATGTGCACCCAAAATTGGTTAGGTGCTGAGAATGTTTAAGGTGAACTCTTTATGACATGTAATTTTTAAATTTTTTTTTTTCAGTATATCATCTTATTTTTCTTTTTTATATTGTGATAGGTACATAAACCTTTCATCTAATAGATAGTTTCTTTTCAATGGCATATCTAATAATAAAGTCATATTTGTTTGTTAATTATCATGCGTCCATTTACTAAAATTGTTACATGATTGGGTATAATTTACATTTTTTTATATGTAGACGAAATGGTGCAAACTGTTAGCGAACCCAACTATAACAATTAACTAGTTTGCTTTTACTATTAGTTTGTTTTCTTTAACCTTACTTTTTTCTCATAGAATTGTTTTAGGTTACTAATAAATGTTGCAAATTAACAAAGAGAACTCCATGCCATTGTCTCCACTCTAGCTTCTCCAAGTCCAAGTGATCACTTGTTTTAGATGATTTGAATCACTTCACTAAAATATTTGTAATTTGTTTGTGTTTCCTTTGTAATGTTTTTAATGTGAAAATGATATTTTTTTTATTTTGGACTGTTTTGAAGTTGTTTGATTAATTAAAGGAAGATGTTTTTACATGTTTAGGTTACTTTACACATGTTTTTAATTTTTCAGACCAATTAGGCTTGTCCACCTTAATTAGGCTTACCCTAAACTTATTGAGCTTGGCTTAACTTGGTTTAGCTTGTTTTGGCATAATCGAGCAAGGGCTGATCCCTCCATTAGGCTTAAATTTAGGGTATTAACTTCAAACTTGATTAAGCCTCAATTAGGCCTTAACCAAAATTAAAGGGCTCAGGCCAAAATCAAGTGATAGGCAACTTGAACCAAAATTGATCATTTTCTCGTTCTTAGCAACAAGACATGCTAAAGGGGTTATTAGAGAATAAGCTGGAAGACATAGATGAGGTTGATTAGGAATAGTTACATGCGTGAGTAGCTAGAACCATACAATTATAATTAACAAATTAGGTCATATACCATGTCATGGATATTACATCCAATGTGGAGATATAAAAGAAGTTAAAGATTCAATACATATCAAAATCTCTAAAAACTACGTTGTATATAAAATAAAAACTATACAGGCTAAATATACATGATGGAATATATTTAGAATATCATATCTATGCATTCAACCAAATACTCAATGACTTATTAAGGATTGAGGTGACTACTATAAATGAGGGTAAAATAATGATCTTGTTTTTTCCTTTAATTCTTTCTTATGAATATTTAGTAATCACACTTTTATTTGGTAAGGAGATATTTAGTTTGAAAGACATCACTGATCCATTATTAGTTCATATAGTGAAAGAACATTGGTGATATCTCTTAAGGTGAAAGGTTGTATATAAAAGGAAATCAAGATCATAAGAGAAAGCAGTAGAGAAATGTCTCATCTAAAAGGAGTTCTAGATCTAAACTCACATTAAAATGATAGTTTAATGCTATAAGATTTATTAGGACGAATTGTTTGAATAAGAAATAGAGTACCAAAAGAAAATTTGATTTTTCGTCAAGGTCAACTAATATCATATAAAAATAAGAATCAAATTGTAGTGATATAGACATACTCTATGTTTTAACCAACTAACTTTAGGACTTATAGATACTAGGTACAAGATGTTTATATCATATGACACCATGTGTCATACACATCAAATGGCGATTTGCAACTTCACTTAAATCATTATTGCCCACTTCTCCTATTTAATTCATCAATTTTTTAAAAGTTCTTATGAGGCTTCTCATAAAAATCCTATATCCTTAATATAAAACTTCAATATTATCTAGTTGGGAGATGATAAATTTTGTAAAATTATCAGAGTAAGACAAATCAGGATCTACATGGTTGATGGTGTTATTAAAATATTCTATGATGTTTGATATGTACTAGATTTAAAGAAGAACATTATTTTTTAAGCATCTTATACGTAACTAATTTTGTCTATAAAAATGATAGAGAATATTAAAGTGGTAAATGGTGCAAAGATTGTGATGAAAGCACTATAATTGTTAAAAAAATATACAAATTGATAAGGAGCATAATTGTAGATGAAGAATTTATAGTAGTAGAGTCAAAGGAAGATAATATGATGTTATAGAACATTAAACTGGGTTATCTTACTTAGTGAGGGATGATAAATCTTCATAATTGGAGCTTATTAAAGGAATTCAAAAACTACAAGTTAGACTTCTACAAGCTTCCTACTCTTAGCAAAAAGTATAGTGTAACATTCAAGGATGTAATGTTTGAGGTGTAGCACATGCTACGGTAAACATATGGATAGGATGTGCCAAGGTTAGCATAGAGTAGTATTGGTTCAAAGATAACACAAATCGAACTAAAAAAGTCAAAAGTACATGCTAAAAAGGTTAAAAATTTTGGTTCATGATACAGAACAATGTTAGTAAAATAACATCAACACGATATAGCCATATATTAGATAAAGTGAAATGTTCCATCAAATCACCAAGTAGATATGGTTGGAAAAGCTCAGTCTCTCATGCTCTGACCATCAATAATGGGGATCTAACTACCTTTAAGGGGCTTATAAATAATTAGGAGAAGGATATATAGATAGGTTCTATGATAAAAGATGTGAATTTTGACATGATTAGAGAATACATTTCATATAATTAGATATTATTTAAAAGGTTCACAATTTAGAGAATGCAACTGACAGGTCGACGAATCTAATTAATATAGAGAATTTCCAATATTACTTGGACTTTATTAATGTCTCGAGATATAGATATGATTATAACTTAGCCTATCTAGAGTATATTCACTAAGAGAGAGATTACAAATGTGCAATCTTAAAGGCCTTTCTTGGACTACTTTGGTTTAATATGGTATATTAAGATTGTTATGTAGATGACTCATACACACTGAGGTATAATCTTAGAAGCATATTCTTGAAGTGTGTTGGTTGGATATGATATATTCACCAAAGTGAAGATTACTATTATGACTTATATACACAGATGTACAATCTTAAAGACATTTTATGGAGTGTGTTAGTTAAATACAGTACATTCATTAAGGAATAGATTGTTGTATATTATTTATATATGTAGGTGTAAAATCTTAGATTATTTATGATTGATGTGTTTCTTAAGCTTATAAGAATTTATCAATTTTAAACCGCAAGTATACGATGTAGCTATAGCTAGTACTGGTAACTAAAAGTCGATCCTACAATGATTATAAGTACTAGTATTAACCCTTTTCCTATTATCTAACCTTCAAATCAGATTATGGATTCAATTAAAAATTAAACTAAGCAATTAAACTAAGATTTAAACAACAATGAACTCAGACAGTCAAGAATACTACGAAATATTGATATCAAATAAATAGTACCTAGATGATGAATCCCCCTAAGAATTTTTTAATGTTAACCTTTTATCATGTAATTAAATGATTGATTATTAGATTGTGGAAATTCCTATCTTATGTTAATATCTTTTTCAAGACTATTAACAAATAACCCCTCAGTTGATTAACTGAAATCTCTTTCTAGTTAAAACCCCTAAGATTATATTATTTGTTTGTTAATTTCACTATTAGGTTTCACCTAATCTAGAGGATTTATATCGACCTATTTCTAGGTTTGCATGCAACTCTTTTTTATTATGGTAGATATATTCGCACAAAAGGATTTCTAAATCTCAATCATATAAAATCAGATAATTAACTAATATTCTAAATGTATTAGATGAAGAATATAACGTATAATTGAATCACAATAAATCAATTAATAAATTTGCATTAAATAAAAGATTAAATCATATTGTCTTCACAACTTAGGGTTCATCACATATAGGGACTAAACAAATTAGTTCCTACTCATAGAAAATAAAACATTGACAAATATTCAGAAGAACAAATAGAAATCACATTATAAATCTTCTTTTCTTCTCTAACGAATCTTTTAGCAATTTGGATTAAATGATTCTATCTATTGGATTTGGTGACATAATCTTAGTGTTTTCCTCGTCCTTTAATTAGAACTGCCTCTTCTTTGCATTTTTTATCACTGAAAAAATGCTCTAAAACTTACCTTTCTTTTTTTTTGCCTTCGATAATTTCCTTTTATCGCAAAAACTAAGGTTTATAGGATATACACGGTCACTTACATAGTTGTGTACGTAACCATATATCTCCAAAAACAACTAAATTTGTGATTTTACATAGGCATAGAGACTTACAAGGGCGACATATAGGGTTGTGTATATCAACATACACAGGTGTTAAGTTCACATGAATAGAAACAATATTCTTCAATTCTCTAGACATTTATAGAGACTTACACAAACACTGTACACAGTTGTGTAGGTCCTCACTTACTTTAAATCTTCTTCCTATGCCACGATTTCATCCAACTTCTTCTCCTTTTCGTCCAAGAAGGTAATTATCACCTATAAACACAATTAAAGTGAATTAAGTACCAAAAATACTATAAAACTATTAAGTAACCAATAAAACATATTAAATATAGGTATTTAATTATAGTCAAATAATCATTTAACATCCTCACACTTAAGCTTTTGCTTGTCCTCAAAAAAATCATATCTAAATTACCAATCTTACAAACATCCATCCCTTCTTAACCTCAACTTGTCCATCCATACTCTAAATCATCATATCACATGAATCAAATTAACATATAATTAGATTCAAGTTATCCTAAAACTAACCTTCATTAATCAATATCAATAATAATCACATCAATAATCTCTTTAAAATAAAAACATACATTTTCACATTCTCACCAAGAATTCACTCATTGAACTCAAAGTGATTAGGGTGAAAAGTGTAAAAACTCTTATATCAATGAATAGAAGAATTCTTAACCATAAGTTTGCAAATAAATCATATCCCACCAACTATAAATAAACTAGAAAAAAAATCAAAAGGTCTTATTACAAGGTTTTAATGAAGCTTAAGTAAGGTATGATATGGATAATGAAAAGGCTGATAAAATTGAAGGAAATTTACAAGAAACAACATTACAAGAAACTTATTATTTCATAATATAGGCCCCTCACATTTTATGTCCATTGGTACCATAATTTTAACATTTTTTATCAAGCTCGCAACATATATTATTTATATTTTTTATTTTTTAAGCATTAATCATATACCAACAATTAAAGAAATATTTTACCTTTTTAAATTTCAAGTTTCAAGTAATCAAATAGGTGTAAATAACCTTCATGGTTCAAAAAAAAAAACTTCAAGAAAGATAAGGTGAAGGCTAATAATGTGGTTATCATTAATGAAAAGGTTAAGTATCAAAATTGGTTACTTATAAGGGGTAAAATATGGTAGGATAATTATTAAGAAAATAGGCTAAACAAAGGTTCAATCTAAATGCCTTTATAATTTCAATGCCTTTAATTAAAAAGATGTGGTCTCAATATAAATAATAAAAGCAAGTTATAGTGGTTATTTAAATTTAATCGAAAAGGGATAAAAAGGTAAAAGAAAATAAAATAATAAGAATAACTAAGAAACATGGAAATAAAAGAACATAAAATAAAATATATCGTAATTCTTAGTTTGCCTCCTAAGTAGTACTTATTTAACGTCATTAGCTCGATGTACCTTTCATGCTCAAGATGACTTGGTTAATTAATATTCTCTGTACTATTATCAAGTTCACCTTTAAGATATAACTTCAAATGATGGCTATTAACTTTAAAATTACCTTTATACAGATGACTTACCTTGATTACACTTTATGGAAACACTTTTTCTATAATAAAGGGTCCAGACCATCTTGATTTAAGCTTTGGCTGAGAAATTTATGAAAGGACTTGATCTCCCTCCTTAAATTGTCATGACTGCTTGATCATCTGGTCGTGATAATTCTTAGTTCTTTCCTTTTAAATTTTGGAATTTTCATAAGCCATTAATAGTCATTCTTTCGATTCACTAATTGGAAATTTTCGCTTCTCGCTTGCAAATTGAAGATCAAAATTCATGAGTTTAATAGCCCAATATGCCTTATGTTTTAATTCAACATGTAGATGACATGCTTTTCTATAGACCAGCCTATAGGGTGTAGTGACAATTGGTGTTTTATATGTCATTCTATAAGCCCATAGAGCATCATCTAACTTAGTTGACCAGTCCTTTCTCTGGTGCTCTACAATCTTCTCCAAAATTTGTTTGAAATCCCAATTAACTACCTTAACTTGGTTACTATTTTCAGGGTGACATGGGATGGGAATCCTATGAGTGATGCCATACTTTTTAAGAACTTTTCAAGTTGTGCATTATAAGAATGCATAACCCTATTATTAATAATTGCTCTAGGTGTGCCAAAACGAGAAAATAAGTTTTCAAGAATCTTACAACAACCCTAACATCATTTGTGGGTAAAGCTTGCACTTTCACCCATTTAGAAACACAAGCAACAACTTCTAGGATATATCTATTACTAAAAAAATTAAGAATGGACTCATGAAATAAATGCCCTAAATATCAAATATTTTACAAACAAGAATAAAATTTTGAGGCATCTCATCCCCGTGAGAAATAATACCTGATAATTGACATCTATCACATAAAGTTGCGTACCTTGGCATCCTTAAAAATTAAAGGACAATAAAAACCTGACTCAAAGATCTTTTGAATTATCCTATTCATATTATGTGCCCTTTGGTAAGTTGAGCATGACAATGTTGCAAGATTTTCCATCCCTCAAAGTGATGTACACTTCTTCTCACTATTTATTCTGCATAGATATGAAATAAATACAAATCTTCCTAAAAATATTCCCTCAAATTAGTAAAGAATTTTTTCTTTTTCTGTAAGAAAGACCTTTCGATAAAATCTTAGCCAGTAGATAATTCATAATATCTACAAACTAAGGGGATTTGACCGCAATTACCTCTTCCAAATTATAAAGGTGCTCTTCTAGGAATGAATCTTCAATGCCTTCTTCATTCAGTTCCCCCAAATTTGGGTTTTTAAAGTAAGGTAGATGGTCTACTGCTAAGTTTTCAGCCCTTGTTGTGTCTAGTTTCTGTTGCTTTTAATTGCCTTCATATCTTGATTTTGGTTACAAATTCTTGTGAATTGATCCAAATGAGAGATAAATTGAATGAAAATGGTGTGAATATTGCATGCATGCTGATTAGAATAATTTATGAATTTTGCATGAAAAATTAAAGTTCATGTCACTTTACATGAAAAAATAACAATAAGGATGTCACCGCCTACACGGTGGTGACTAGACACTTTTGTCACCACCATACATAAGGTGTTGACAAATGTGTCTATAGTCACCACCGTGCAAGCTTATGCATGGGGGTGACCAGCCCTTATCGGGTGACAAATATAGACACCCCTGTGTAAATTCTCATCCACTTTTTTAATCCATCTGTTTTATTACGTGGCAGTTGTAGGTTGAAGGGGCACGAAAACCTAAATCTAGATGAGGTTACAAATAGAAAGGATAGGAGGGGTGGCGGCAAGATCTTTCATTCATTCCACATTCCACACATCATAGACACATTCGAGAAGAGAGGGATAGAGAGAAAGAAGGGAAGACTAGAAGAGAAACAGAGAGAGTCGATGAAGAAGAAGAGCAACAGAGGTTAAGGCGGTGGGAGCATTCAGTTGTATTAGTGAACATCAACTATAAATAGAAGGCGAAAGCTAATGTAGAAGGATTGAGAGTTGTAGGAGACCACCATGACTCATTCATACGATAACCTTTGTTTTCTTACTATGTTCCTTATTTTTTGCATTATTATCTGTTGTTTACTGGATTTGTTATTCTATTAGCTTAACCGAACTCATACTTTGTAGTTTTTGACAATTTATCTTTGTTATTTACTTGGTTTACTACTTAAATACTTCATTTATACTTATAAAGATGGGATTGAAGTGTTTAATGATGATGAATCTTATGACATCCGTGATGGGTTAATCTCTTTTTCTTAGGGATTAATGTAGTTATTTTAGTTAAATATATATGATTAAGGGATTGTGTTATCTTATGTTTGCTACAGTTTCTGAACTGAATGAATGTAATAGCTTGATCAAACTTTGCATCATTTTAGTATTAAATGAAGGACCAAGAGGAGAAGTTCAATATGGAATAAGAAACGACAGACGTTTAGGTTAAGAATTAGAAATATATTAACTTAAGTGATAATTAGTAGTCAGGTTTTCATAATTAATTTGGATAATAACTTGTCGAATACGAAAGCTAGATTTAGTCTATTATTTGAGTTGATTTTAGAATCTGACTATTAATTTTAGTAAGACAATTAATCAATCATTTCCCTTAATCATGCATAGGAGATTAAATTAGTGAAATTAATTCTCAAGAGTCTTCCGTTTGGATGAATCTATTCATCTTTGCTTCCGGTTGAATCGTTTACTTTTCAGACTAATTTGTGATTTTCTTTTAAAGCCTTCACTCAAAAATCGTGATAGAATGTTTAGGATTGGCTTTATTTTTATTTTTGTTCAAAATTAATTTAAGTGAACCAATTTCACCTCCGTGTGAGACGACCCTAGTAATCACTACAATTACCTCGTATACTTGCGAGTAGGATGGCCTAGGTAATTTTTAGAGCTTTTTGGGCATAACACCCCTTTATTGTTCATAATCTATAAATCAATTTCCTAAAGCAAAAAAATCCATCTAATTTATATAGGCTTAGCATCCTGTTTACTTAACAAGTATCTCAATGTAGGATGGTTAGTATATACAAAAACTTTAGACAAAACTAAATAAGATTAAATTTATCAAACGCAAACAACTACAGCTAGCAATTCTTTCTCAGTTATAGTATAATTCTCTTGGGCATCCAACAAAGTCTTGTTAGCATAGTAAATTAGTTAAATGTGTTTGTCCTTTCCTTATCTAAGTACTGCACCTTCTACAAAATCACTTACATCACACATTAGCTCAAACAGTAAATTCGAATCTGATGCAACCCCAATCGGGGTGTTAGTCAACTTTTCCTTAAGAATGTTTAAAGCATCTAAACATTCTTGAGTAAACGTAAATGACATATCTTTTTATAATAACTTGGTTAAAGGCTTAACAATTTTAGAAAAATCCATGATAAATCTTTTATAAAAGCCTGCATGTCTTATAAAATACTTCTTATAGCCTTAATCGAGGAAGGGATGGTAATTTCTCTATAACTTTAATTTTAGCTTTATCTACCTCAATACCCATGTGAGAAATTTTATAGCCTAAAACTATACCCTCTTGTACTAGAAAATGATAATTTTCCCAATTAAGCAATAGATTTATTTTCTCACATCTCTTTAACAAGTTTTCAAAATTATTAAGGCATGAATCAAAAGAGTCATCGAAAACAAAAAAATCATCCATAAATACCTCCATTATTTCGTCAACCATATCATCAAAGATAGCCATCATACACATTTGAAACGTAGCAGGTGCATTGCATAATCTAAAAGGCATCCACCTATAAGCGAACTTATCATAGGGACACGTGAATGTTGTTTTCTCTTGATCCTTCAGGGCAATTCAAATTTAAAGGTAGCCCAAAAGTCCATCCAGGAAGCAATAATACGTGCCTAGCCAGTCGTTTCAACATGTGGTCTATAAAAGGCAAAGGAAAATGGTATTTCCTTGGTACATCATTCAGCTTCCTATAATTGATGCATACTCTCACTTAGTCTTATAGTAGTTATCTCCTTTAGCTTCCTTTTGTTTAATAGTAGCTCCTTCGAGAATTTTGCATACTTGTGCATCTGCATAAGAGCTTTAACAAAAGGTAACTAAATATGAATTTGTTTGAACAGTTCGAGGAATTTACCAAATTGCTCATCCATCTTTCTTCTACTTTCCTGGATATAGGATGGGAGGCTGAAATTCTTTAACTTTTGGAGGATGCACTATATCTTTTCTTAACTCTTCTTATTATCCTCCCCCTCACTTTGGATCTTACTTTCCGATTACAATTCCTTTCCACTCCTAAGGATGACTGCCTTCACATGTTATTTAGGATTTGTCTTTGTGATATTAGGCAAACTCCTCTCTTTTAGATAATATTTTTACTAGTTGGTCGATCTGAATCTCTATGCTATGTATAGAAGCCTTTATTATCTTATGTCTCATGTCTGATTCTTGAATAAATTTGACCACCATCTCTTCTAAAGCTAGCTTCTTAGCTTGAGGTGGTTGTTATTGAAATCTCGAAGGAGGGATGATCCTAGCTTGCCCTTGATTTCCCAAAGAGAAATGGGGGTGATTCCTCCATCCCAGATTGTATATATTGCTTTATGAATTATTTTAGGGTCTAAGAGCATTCCCCATATAATCCACATGTTTGGGCTTCCATGCTTGACAATTTTGATCTAAATGTTCTAGCCCGCACACTCACACAACATAACTTGGTGATCGGGGTTTTCCAATGTGTGTAAGTTCTAATTAATAATCTCGATAATCCGCAAGCGTACGGGTCGTTCACATAGTACCTAAGGTATCGATCCCACGAGGAGGGATAATCTAAAGCCAAAACAATTCATAGTAATTCAAAATGTAACAAAACTAAAGCAAGAATTTAATTCAATCTCACAACTCAATTCTAAGAATCAATTATGAAAATATTAACAAAGTAGCAGTTGCAACCCACACTCAAGAATTAACTTAAAGGAACTATCAATTAAGAAAAAGGAGAATTTTTACCTATCTTTAAAGCTAACCTAATCGATTATGAATTATCAGATTATTGGTCCTAGACGATCCTAGGGTTGATTACTCTCTCTCGAGTTATAACCATTAACCCTAAATTATAAACCCTATTTAGATTATGGAAAATTGCAATCTCTCAATTAACAATCTATCCAAAGCCCTAATTAGATTTGAAGTTGTCGAATAAACTATTGGGAACTTATGTAAGATCTCTCTTCATATAATTACTGGTTTGATTAATTTCTCGTTCTTATTAAATCACCTAACTCTCGTTAGCCCAATTTAATTATTTTTCATTCGATTCACTCTCTCAGTCTATTACCAAATTATGCAATCACAGAAATCAATCACAATAAATCTAATAAATATAAAAAAATTACATTTTATTAAATCAAAGATAAAAAAATTGAAGGTGAGTATAGAATATCTCAACATTCACAAATTCTATCATCAAACTAGTATTCCTAATTCTATACAACAATAAAAGTGGAAAAATAAAAGGAAATATGATCTTGGATGGAGACGGGAGGCAGTGATGTTGGGAACCTCCAAATCCGAGAAGTTCATCGATGTCGGCTTCTTCTCCACTTCTCTTTCTCAATCTTTCAACAATCCTCTTTAGAGTTTTCTCTTAAAAGTGGCTAATGCAAAAACTCCCTTTTCTTCTTTTTTGTTGTTCTTTAAATAGTATTTTATATTTTAGGTAACCTTAGGGTTTTTTGGGGATCCGAAAGGTCCAAAAAATCCCTCGAAACGTGAAGTTTGTAAGCATCTACACATCTGTCCGACGTAGTCCACGACCGTGGCCTTGTAGGCTATGATCATGGCCTACTTCTAAGCCTTTTGCCACGATCTTAGGTCATTGTTTCGGTCCGAATGTCTTCGAAACTTCTTCATTCTTCAATGTTGACCCTGAAACACTTGCAAACACATTAAGATACCTCAAAAACATAATATTTAAGCTCGAAGACTTGTACTAACCCATAAAACACTTTAAACACAAATAATTAACAAACTAAAACAATTCTAACATAAACATATACTAAATGATTAAATTAATAGCTAAACACATTTCAAACTATGGCTTAAAACATTATGCAATTTACACTTATCAACATCCGCACACTTAACGTTTGCCTATCCTCAAGCAAACAAAAACAATCAAACAAATCAAGAAAACACAAAACACGCATATGCAATATTGAGACAATGGCTTCAATTTAGAGAAACAAATTCAACCGTAAACACATTCCTTCAAGTCGTTCTAATTTATTAACAAGCAAAATCTGTGTTTAAGCACCTTAGACTAAATATACAAACTAATCAAAATTTTAATGTT
Source organism: Erythroxylum coriaceum (assembly GCA_026874005.2). Classification (NCBI taxonomy): domain Eukaryota; kingdom Viridiplantae; phylum Streptophyta; class Magnoliopsida; order Malpighiales; family Erythroxylaceae; genus Erythroxylum; species Erythroxylum coriaceum. Next base: position 3,476,343 of record JANQAP020000177.1, read on the forward strand.
AAGTCTATTCACCTCTATCACTTGCACACACACATTGATAATCATTCAGTTAAAACAAAAGTGTAGCAATTCCTTAGTAGGTTTTCATGGAAAAAAATCAAGCTATTAACAAGTTTGGTAGGTTTTTATTTGAAAACATTCTTTTTGTTGATTTTTATTTAAGGATATGAACCTAGTCTTTTTACACAGAGGCAAACATTTGTGATGAATGTCGATTTGGTTACTCAGCTAGGTCATGTTGTTATTAAGCTACTTGGTTGGAATGTCATTATAGTCTTTTTACACGAAGGCACATATTTGTGATGCATGTCGATCCGGTTACTTAGCTACATCACATTCTCAACTAGTTACTAGCTCTATTCATAACCCGAAGGCCAGCGAAATAGTTATTTTAGTTAAAATTATACAATTTTTTTAACACAAAATTTTGCCTACCTTATTTCTTTAGCTAATCATTCTCATGAAAATGTACTAATAATGCTACTTATTTGTTTGGCCTAAAAATTTGAATGAGTATGGCAAATTTCTAGGGTGAATGGACTTAGATCGTATTTAATTAACTAGTATATTTAGCCCTAAGTAACTTAGGTCACTAATTTCACAAGCTAATAAATCTTCACAACTTAAAAGGCTATGTTTAAGACTAAATCTATCCTGTTAAGTCCTAGCCATTGACGCATTCACAAAATTCACATCATGCAACCTAAACAAACTATAATACAATATGAAAAATTCACACTCAAGATAAAAACACACAACCTCCCCACACTTGAAAAACATATTGTCCTCAATGTGAGAAGGGTACACAAAAACACTAGGGGAAATAAACACAATATATGAAAAATATAAGAAGAAAATACTAATAAAAATGAAAAGAAAAAGGTTAGAACACGAAATTGTTTAAGGTGATGGAGGTGGTGATTGCGATAGTGTTGAGACCAAATTCGTTTGACATCGAAAGTGTTTCCCTATTTTATAAATGATTCAAAAAAGTAAAAGAATTAGCAATCCAAACCATTCCAAATCATTCAAAACTTATTTTAGAATTTAAAACAAACCTAACTACACAATAATTTAAATCTAACTACTAAACATGCTAATTTAGGGTCATTAGCTTAACCTTGCATCCTTAGAAGCTCAACCGGATCAATTATAAGTGGCTTGCTTCCACCCTTTTTATTTAACATCAGTTTTGTAACATGTAAGTAAGCTACAAATTGTAAAATGATCATAAGGAAAATATTGATAAAATTATGAAAACCAATTAAGCTCAGTAATGTCCTTTTCTTGAGCAAAATGTCAACAAAACAAGGAATAATAAAACTCCTTGAATCTTCCATAGAATCCAACAGTTTTCCTAGTAAGAGGGTGAGTTGTTCTCTTCTTAGGTCTTCCTCAATCGCCCTTATCTCCTCTTCTTCTTTAGCTTCTTGAACAGAGACTTCCATAACTTCTTCAACCTTGATATCTGTTGTCATCTGTTCTTCATCCTCTCATCCCTTCAAAGATTCGAGCACATCAAATTTTCTGAATGAGTCACGCTCCTTCAGATTCTTTAATATATCATTTATGTTGAATGTCAATTGGTCATCACTAATCCAAATGTTGAGGTTCTCTTCATGGACATCTACCCCAATTTTTTTGATGTTCAAGTATGGTATACCAAGATCTAGGGAATAATAGGGAGGGTTCTTTCTTCCTATTATTCCCTAGATCTTGGTCTTCAATGTTTTCTTCAATCTCTTTCTTCGTCTCTTGTTCTTCAATAAGGTGGGGTTCAGTTTGGTTTTCCACTAGTCCTTCTGGCTCTCCCACATTCTTAGGTGTGATAGCCTCATATTGCTCTCTTTGATGTATTTCCATATTACTTAGAGATTCTTCCACACTTCTTTTACAAAATTCAAGGGAAAGCTATCCCACTTGAATCTCTAGGTTGTGAATAGACGAGGCATGATTTTCCATTACTTGCTCAATTTGCTCTTCTAGTCTTTCTGGCCCTCTTCCATGTTCATTAGCTTATCCAAGATCATGTCTAATTTAGAATCCTATGAACTGGACTCATCTTGCTGAAGTCCTAATAGGTCTTGAGATCCTAAATAAGTCCTTACATTATTGGACCAATAGAAATTGGGGTGGTTCTGCCACCCCGGAGTGTACATGTTTCAATAAGGATCGTTATTTCCCTAACCATACTGTGCCTCATTGTAATTCACAAAAGTTCCTTGCTCCCTATAATATCTATCTTCCATTATTGTTCTTTCCATTTCTTCTTGGCATCTAACTCTTCAGATGTCTCATTTCTCATTCTAAGATGTCTTGATATGCCTCTACCTTACACCTCAAACTTCTTTCTCTTTTTTTTTAAACTAATTGCCTCTACCTTACACCTTAGGCTAAAGAACTAAACTAATCGCCTCCCCGGCAATGGCTCCAAAAGCTTAATCGTAGTTTTCTAATATGTATAAGTTCTAATTAATAAGCTCGATAATCTGCAAGCATACGGGTCATTCGTGTAGTACCTAAGGTATCGATCCCACGAGGAGGGATAATCTAATCATAAAATCTAAGGCCAAAACAATTCGTAGTAATTCAAAATGTAACAAAACTAAAGCAAGAATTTAATTAAATCACATAACTCAATTCCAAGAATCAATTATGAAAATATTAACAAAGTAGCAGTTGCAACCCACACTCAAGAATCAACCTAAAGGAACTATCAATTGAGAGATAGGGGAATTTTTACCTATCTTTAACGTTAACCTAATCGATTATGAGTTATCGGATTATTGGTCCTAGACGATCCTAAGGTTGATTACTCCCTCTCGAGTTATAACCATTAACCCTAAATTATAAACCCTAATCAGATAATGGAAAATTGCAATTTCTCAATTAAAAATCTATCCAAAACTCTAATTAGATCTGAAGTTGTCTAATAAACTATCAGAAACCTATATGAGATCTCTCTTAACACAATTACCGATTTGATTAATTTCTCATTCTTATTAAATCACCTAACTCTCGTTAGCCCAATTTAAATATTTTTGATTCGATTCGCTCTCTCAGTCTATTACCAAATTATGCAATCATAGAAATCAATCACAATAAATCCAATAAACATAAAACAATCATATTTTATTAAATCAAAGATTAAAAAACCTGAAGGTGAGTATAGAATATCTCAACATTCACAAATCCTATCATCAAACTACTATTCCCAATTCTATACAATAATAAAAGTGGAAAATAATAGAAAATACGATCTTGGATGGAGACAGGAGACAGCGACGTTAGGAAACTCTAAATCTGGGAAGTACGTTGATGTCGGCTGCTTCTCCACTTCTTCCTTCCTTCTTCTCTTTTTCAATCCTTCAACAATCCTCTCTACGGTTTTCTCTCAAAAGTGGCTGATGCAAAAACTCCCTTTTCTTCTCTTTTTTTGTTCTTTAAATAGTCCTTTATGTTTTTGGTAGTCCTAGGGTTTTTTTGGGGTTCGAAAGGTTTAAAAAACCCCTTTAAATGTGAAGTTTGTATGCGTTTGTGCATCTGCCCAACGCAGGCCACGATTGTGGACTACTTCTAAGCCTTCCATGATTGTGGCCTAACTCTGGTGCTTTTGTCACTATCATGGCCTAGGTTGTTGTTTTGGCCCAAATGTCTCTAAAACTTCTCTATTCTTCGATGTTGACCCTGAAACACTAGCAAACACATCAAGGTACCTCAAAAACATAATATTTAAGCTCAAAGATTTGTACTAATCTATAAAACACTTTAAACAAAAATAATTAACAAATTAACACAATTCTAACCTAAACAGATACTAAATGATTGAATTAATAGCTAAAGACATATCAAATTATGCCCTAAAGCATGATGCAATTTACACTTGTCACTTGGTATTGTAGATTCATAGTCAGTCTATCAATTTTTTTGCTCAGAGCTTCCACCTATTTTTTCAATTGTGCCACTACATCCAATTCATATACTCTCATTGGCTAATTAAGTCTTGCTCGAGAAGAGCTATCGATAGTTATTCATCCCCAGGTCTTAAATAAGGTTGTGGATTACTTTTAGTGTCTTATTATTTAAAGTGCCCCTAGTCACTACATTTATTATCTGCCTTGTATTCTAATTTAGCCCATTATAAATGGTTTGAATCTACATCCAAAGTAGTAGAACATGATGTGGGCATTTTATCAACATCTCCTTGAACCTTTCCCATGTGTCATATAGTTCTTCAAAATTAGTTTAGGAGTAGGAGGAGATATCATTCTTTAACTTTGCAGTCTTCGCTGGTGGGAGGAGATATAACTCCTTAAATTTGCATTCTTCGCTAGTGGGAAGTACTTCAATAAAAATTTCTCTACTACTTGATCCAATGTAGTAAGTGATGATCTTTGTAGAGAGTTCAACCATTGCTTTGTCTTTCCCCTTAATGAAATCGGGAATAAATGTAGTCTTATTGCATCATCATGAACTCCATTGATCTTCAACGTATCACAAATCTCCAAAAAATTTAAGATATATGCATTTAGATCTTCATCCTTTAGTCCATCAATTTGGACAGGCTTTTGCACCACCTGAATGATACTTTACTTGATCTCAAAATTGTTGACATTCACAGTCGATCTAACAATGTTGGACTCTGCTCTTATCAAGTCCAGTCTAGTATAATTGAACATAGTTCTTAGTTGGTTTGCATGATTCTCAATGCTTTAGTATCAATTTGATCTCCCAAGTCCTCTATTTATTGATCTAACTTGAACTATCTCTTACTAGCTGTTCTCTCAAATTTTGGATTTTCACTCACTAAGCTCGTTGGATAACTTTAGGTCATAAACTGACCAAAGAGTCCATATTTGTGAGAGTAAGAAAATCAAAGATTCAGTAAAATAAAATAAAATAAATTAGAAACAAAAATAAAATAAAATAAAGTAAAAAATGGCTAGATTAATAAAAGTGAGGCTTTCCTAATATTACTTTAAAATGGCTAGATTAAGAAAAGCTAGGCTTTCCTAATATTGCTAGTCCCCGAAAACGGTGCAAAAAACTTGATTGATGTGTTTATTAAGCTTATAAGAATTTATCAATTTTAAACCGTAAGTGCATGATGTAGCTGTATCTAGCACAAACAAATACAGGTCGATCCCATGAGAAATGTAAGTATTGTAATTAACCTTTTTCTTGTTATCTAACTTTTGACTCAATTTGTGGATTTAATTAAAAATTAAACTAGATAACTAAACTAGGATTGAAACAATAATGAACTCAAACAGAGGAAAATACAATGAAAAGTTGATATCAAATAAATAGTACCTAGATGATGAATCCCTATAAGAATTCTTAAATATTAACCCTTTATCATACAACTAAATTATTGATTATTAGACCGTGAAAATTCTTATCTTATGTTGATATCTTTCTCAAGACTATTAACAACTAACTCCTTAATTGATTAACTGAAATCTCTTTCTAGTTACCCTATGAAATCTCTTTCTAGTTACCCTATGATTGCATTGTTGATTCGTGAATTTCACTATTAAGTTTGACCTTAATCTAGAGGATATATGTCGACCTATCTCTAGGTTTACATGTAACTCCTTGTAATTATGGTTGATCTATTCACACAAAAGGATTTCTTAATCTCAACCATATGAAATCAAATAATGAACTAATATTTCAGATATATTAGATCAAGAATATAACGAATAATTAAATCATAATAAACCAATCAATAAGATATCATTGAATAAAGGATTAAATCATATTGTCATCATAACTTAAAGTTCATCATACCTAGGCACTAAACAAATTAGTTCCTAATCATAGAAACAAAACCAATGACAAATATTTAGAAGAAAAAATAGAATTCAAAGAAATCATATTCTAAATATCCTTTTTTCTCTAATGAATCTTCTTGCAATTTGTATTGAATGATGCTATCTATTGGATCTTATAATGTAATATTCATAATTTCCATGTACTTTGATCAAAACTACCTCTTCTTTATGTTTATAATGACTTAAAAATGCTCTAAAACTCGCCTCGCTTTTGTTTTGCCTCCGATAATGTCCTTTTATAGTAAAAAATAGGATTTCTAGGATATACGTGGTCACTTACACGATCGTGTAGGTAACTGCGTATCTCTAAAAACCATAATTTGTGATTTTACATGGGCACAGAGACTTACATGGGCAATAGAGGGTCATGTATATCCATATACATTGGCGTGTAACTTCACATGACTAGAAACAATATTCTTCAAATCTCCTGTAGGTCCTAACTTGTTTTAAATCTTTGTTCCATACCACGATTTCATCCAAATTCTTCTCTTTTTGGTCGAAGAAGGCAATTATCACCGATAATCACACTTTAAGTGAATTAAGTACTAAAAATACTATAAAACTATTAAATAACAAGTAAAACATATTAAATATGGATATATAATTTTGGTTAAATAATCATTTAACAATTTTAAGAAGAAAATGGGTTAAATAGGTAGTTTTGATGGATTTGAAACTCTAGAAGTATCTTAAGACTTATTAGAATCATATTTAAGTTAGGTAGAGTATGGTAAAGAATAAATTATGTAGGATTTTATCAAGTAAAGTTTACACATAATTATACTTACGTAAATCTAGTCTTTATATAAAAAATCTATAATCTTTATAAGGAGAATTATTCAATTGAATATTGATATATGATTCAATTGAATATTGATATCAAGTTCTCTTATGTTGTCGAATCGTGGTTGATATATTGAAAAAATCAAAACAAACTGGGATCTTATTAAAAAATTTATCTTTTTCCTTGTCTATCCCCTCTAAGTCATAAATATATCAAATTAGTTGAACCTTATAAAAAATCTTCTTTTATTTTCATTTATTTCTTTCATACTACTTATATTCTTATTGTGTATTATTTATCGACACTTGGTTTCATATATTCACAATTTCATATTGCAAATATATTCACTAAATTGCATTCTTCTTTTTATTATATCTATATTTTAAATATAGGAGATTAATAAACTTAAATATAGAAAAAAAAGACAAAATAGTTTAAACAATGTATATTTCTTTTAGCTAATAACATAATGGTTTGCTCTCATCTTTTACTCTGATTAATCTTCTTCTCTTTTCAAGTTTTAGCTATAAATACCCCTCCTCTGTTCTGCTTATAGTTGTTCTTCTTTTCTCATCATTGTGGTTCTCAAGTAGTGCCTTCTCTTGTTTCTTTCACCACTTAGGTCTGAAAATAAAACCTGGGTTTAACTTGGGGTACTATTTTTACACATATGTTTCTAACGATGTGTCCTTCTACTAATCCCTTTTTGTCTTATTCCCATTTTGATTATTGATTACTAAACACCACTAGTTTTATACAGTTTTATGTTATTGTATTGTGTTATTCCCCGACTTATATTCTTTAGTTGGCACATAATTTTGTTTCTTTCATTCTTCTTACTTTCATTGTTTATGTGATGCATAACATGCCTAGAAATTGATAAGATCTTGTAAGGGTTTTTGAGTTATTTTTCAACATATGAAACTTTGTGGTAAACAATATTCATTGAATTACGTTTCACATATGGAAATATCTCTACCATATATAGATGAAAGAGGAGGATAAACAGTAATCAATAGTCATCCTATAGTTTTAATAATATAATAATACATACAAACTAAAGAAAATATTTCATGGACACTAATAACGGAAAAGTGTCTACTTGGTAAAACTCAATTTTAGACCAAAAATCTCAAAATGGCATGGAGAAACAAGAGTAGCCTTAAAGAGTACTTTTATTTGTTTTATGAATTAGGATAACATAAACCCACTAAATAGTAATATAACTTAATTTCATATTTAGAAGGGAATAATGCATCTTAGATGATCATGAAGTGTATTTATTTTGGGATTTCTCTCTCTATATATAACCAAAATACTAATGTAAAGGATTAAATAGAATTTTAAATATTTTTATTTTTTTAGAATGGAAATAACTATATTAGTGGCATATAACAATACAATCTCAAAGGTAATAATTCTAATAATAGGATTTAACATTTATAAATCCTATTATAAATGTTATATATTATCTAAGGATGAGTCGAGGTCTAAGGTAAGGTTAAAATAATAAATTCGGACTTGAATCCTTTTAAATGTGGCCTTGTTTGCTTGCTCTTTAAGCCTTAAAGAGTATCCAAAATGAGTTATGTCCATGGCTAGCAATTTAAAGAACACCATACTCTATTTGTTTTTCATTTAATAAAGTTTCTCACCTTATGCTCTCGATCTTAGTTGGAGAAAAAAACCATATTTTTCAATTTTCTATATTGGAAGGATTTGCTATTAAGGCATAATCTTAATGTCATGCATGTTGAAAAAAAATTTTAAGAATATTTTAGGTACTTTTATAGATATTGATTACAAATCGAAAGATACAATTAAGGATATATTAGACTTGGAAGACGTGAATATAAGAAAAGATTTTCATTTGAAAAGGAGAGATGATGGGTCATACATGATTCCACCTGCATGTTACACTTCGTCAAAAAAGAGAAACAAACTTTTTATCAATTTTTTAAATAAGATAAGTTTCCTCATGATACCACCTCTAATATAGCTCGTTGTGTCATCAATGTAACATCCCGTTCTCATATTAAAGGTTGGAACCCTAAAATTTGGTACATGTGAGATCAAAGAGCGATTAAGGAAATTGCATTTCATGCTTATGCGTAATGTTAGCATACACACACATGTGAATTTTATTATTGCACACATTAAAATAATTGTTCATGCACTCAATAGACATTTTTCGGGTATAAATGATTGTTTTAATGTGAATTTGATGCAAATTATAGTTTTGTGTCTTAAAAAAAATTCAGTGGGAATGTATAAGTAGTGAATTAGAATTTTTGGAGAAAATTTGGGAATTTTTTGAAATATAAGGGTATTTTTAGACTAGAAAAAATGCCAAGTGGTAGAACAATTGATGAATAGTAGTAGAAATAAGGGTCAAATGGCAATGGAAATTTTTATAAAGGACTTTGGGATTTAATGACATATGTCATTGAAAATTTAGAGACAATTGGATTAGAAATTGAAG